>JANIPM010000009.1:33156584-33167956 GCA_027478405.1 Erythroxylum cassinoides
TGTTGATACAAATACTTAGAAGCAGATTGCAATACTTCATAATACTGTTTTTCAATCGTTTGAGAAAGCAAGTTTTTCTTAAAAGAAGTTTGTTTAAAAAGGGGATTGTTTTCGGAAGCGGATACACAATTCAACCCCCCCTTCATGTGCGTTTTGTATATTGAATATTAAGTCTATACTAACTTGTGATTCACTTCAAAAACTTTTAGACTAGGTTGAGAACCAGGAGTAGTTCTTTGTGAAAAATAAGAATCTATGTCAATAGTAGCCTTTCTTTTTCCTTTATTTAATATTTGTGGTGTTTCAGCATCTCCAAAAGATATGTCATGAGCATCTTGATTTTCCTTTTTCTTTTTTACTTGTTGCTGCAAATATTTTTCAATCATATCACGTACATCAAGTAGTACTTTTTTGCAGGAAGCAATTTTACCCTTTAACACCAGCAAGATGTTCTTTCATTCTAAAAATCTCTCCCCCTTTAAATATTCAACCTCAAAACATACAGTTATATTGGATATTCCCATCATATGCTTAAGAAGAAGAAAAATAATTCTATGCTGGATCAGACTTACCACGAGTAGATGTTGATTCCATATTCTCATTATGATTTAACCTAAAAATATTAAAAAATAATTGGGTATATTATTGTCAGGGAAAAAGTATACACCTTAAATAATTCTCATTATCAATTATAATAAAGAAGACCAACAGTAGCATAATGGATACACAAAGACCAACAAATGTTACTCACTTATTAAACTTTGCTATAGCAATTGCTTCACTTCAAACAGCCTAATTGAAATATTGCTAGTTTTCAATTTTAGTGCTTTGGATCAACAAATTGAATAGTTGAAAGAGTATACATAACCTAACTATCAAAACCATAAATTGATAAGAAATAAAGTTCTACATATTATAGAAATTTGTAAAGAAAAAAAATTGGGAGTTCTTATTTTTTTAAAATAAAATTTTTAGATATTCATTCTTTTCCATCAAATAAAATTATTTAAATTACAAATGCCAGTATTGGTTGATCAGTAGCACTCATATGATCAATTGATGTCGCTTTTAAAAATTTGATCATTCTCTTTGTCGCTTTAAAAATAATCCATATGCTTGATAAAAAGGCTTAAAACAAAGAAAAAATTACATATTAAATACAAGAAACAATAATTAAACTATATGATAGACATGAGGCATAAATTTCAAGTCTTAAATGTATTGTTAATACTAATAACTTATACTTGTTCCTAGAATAAGTTAAGCTTATGACATATAATAAGCTTAGATACATATTCATGACGCAATGCTTGTAGACAATAACATGATAGTAGAGCAAAACAAATTATGCCTGAGCATAGTAGAGCTACAGAACGTTTACAAGATTGTAAGTTGGATCTTTTAATAATACCCTTTGGAATGCAAATGTAATCGAAAACTAGAATCCCATTATATATTTTTAATTGTCTTGTTTAATACAAACCAAAATGGGAGTATAGAAATTGATATGAAATAGAGTTCTAAATATTACCCGGGGTTTCGTTGGCTTTATGTTCTACCCCAACAAACTTAAGTAATCCACTCCATCAACTCCATCATATATCGTTAATCTAATTCTACCTCCAATCTAACTACCCAGTTGACTTCCTATAAGATAACCTAGGCGTCCAAGGCTCTGCTCACCATAAAAACCATCAGCGTAGGCAGCAGCTAAGGTTCCACTGCCCCTTAGGAATCCTTCAATCATGGTACCACCATAGTAAATAGCTTCAAAAAAGTCCCACCTAGAAGAAATGATGGGAACAATTATACGTTTAGCCTGCCTTTTGACAAGCTTTGCTGCCTTTACCCCTTCTTTTTGTGCTAGTTTTGCTACATCTTTTCTAGGGATTCCTTGTCTGAATGCATCAATTATTGCACGTTCAATAGCAAGATTCCTAGCTTTCTCAACATGATCAGATCTCATGTTATAGACATAAAGCTTTACACTCTCCTTTACTGTGCATGCTAAGGTTCTAGTTCTCAAATCAAAGTAATCAAAGATTGTAAATTTCCCACTCTGGGATGAAGAAACTTCCCCAACCAGTAGCCACTTTTCAGCTATAAAAAGAGTAAAAAGTCACAGAAATGAGCATTCAATATGATGGTCAACAATCTTGAAAGCACAGACATTTGTAAAACATGCATAAGGGTTAGAGTGAGATTTTTTTTCTCTACTTAAAAATACAACTATTAATAATGGACCAGATATTGTCACTTTCCTGATATGTTACAGATATTCTCTTCATTTAATTGTATAAGGAAGAGTTACAGACATATCGTTAGCATTGAAACAAAGAAGAATTTTGAAGCATTAAGAACTTGAGGAACAAGTATGACAGAGCAGAATCTTTGCAGGTATGTGGTAATACAACTAGATTTCATATATTCAATCATGTTATACACATAGTACTTTTATGCTGAAATAACAACTAATTTGTACAGCTTAGATTTTTAAGTACCAAGTGCACGAAGGTAACATATATTATTATTACAAAGATAAAAAGATTAAGGATTTTATTAGCCTTGATAGGATCTGTCCTAGTTTAGAACTTCAATATTCATTTTTGGAGTCCTATTAAATTTTGTTCTTTGCAAATTAGGAGGAATAAAATGCCATCCCGTGCAAAGCCCTCCATATTATGCACAACATGACATTTAGTGTATTGATAGAACATGATAGAATATTCATATTTCCCTTTTTAAAAAAAGACAACTTTAAAAGGAGTTATCTTGACTCAACAACTTTTTTTCGGCTTACCCACTTTAACTATATATTTTGACTGCCAATTAATCAAATAAATTTTTTATTCCATCAATAAATCTATTTTCTTGCAGAAAATTGACACATTCTTTACAATTAAGTTGAAAACTAATTCCTTTCCCTCCTTTTTTTTCCTGAATAATCAATTCTAGTAGATGAAAGGCACAACTATACCTTAATCCAGTACCAATTCCAACAGAAAAGAAGGCACCCAAAATAGACCATGATTGCTGTTAACATTCAAGATCAAGAATTGGTTGCTTATACAATGTAAAAGACAACAAATTCAGTACAAACACATCCAAAGAAGACACTTACTGCACCATAATAACACCAAGGAGTCAAACCCTTTTCGTCATTCTGTTTATACATAAGCACATACATACATTTATATATAATCTCTCTCTATGTATATAGCTAGTTGTTTCAAGACAACAAAATTCCACTACCGATACAAATCAATAAGTGATCAAATCGTATTAAATAAATTAACAACTTCCATAAGAATGAGAACCAGTAAGAGCTTTATGATTTGCATTGAAATGGTAAAATAACATAATAGAGTACTACTGTTACATATAAGTTCCAAGGCCAAGCTTTTGTCAGCCAAATGAATTCACAATTCACCAAAAGCCAACGTTCATGAATTCCAAGTGCAATTATTTTAACTCATAAGCAAAACAGCTTCTCCAGTCAAAAAGACTAAAGCTTTGCAAGTGATATGATTTGACCAGTAATAACAAAGAAATCCTAAAACATTACAACAGGCTAAGTAAGATAGAGCATCGACTCAAAGAATCAAAGCCAAAGAATTAAGAATGCTATGTCACCACGTTAAGAAGATGAGAAATTTGCATAAGAGCAAAGTCTCAATTTGAACATATCCTTACACACTAACTCCACATATTTTCATATTTACCAGACAACCCTCTCACAAACCTCTAATTAACATGCAATGAAGTTACAATTACCTGTCAGTCTCTAATAACCAAGCTTATGTTCTTTGAGGTAGGTTTGGGCTTAGTATATATATCTGCTAAAATATAAATGCAAAAGGAATTAATCATAGACTCACTATTCCACCCTTCAAGTTTTCCAGCTACGTGCTTTGAAACAACTTTCAAGGAGTAAATTTCAATTATGAAAAGAAAAAGGCTAATCTAGTGAGGTGTAGTATAATGGACCAAGAAGCAAAATAGGTTGTAAATGCATTATATATATACATACACATCTTCTGAAATTTCAGGACAATAAACATTTGTAGCATCAAAAATGTTGAGAGCATCCCACACCTGAATAATTTAAAAATGAAGCAAAAGTAGAAAAGAGAAACCAAAAAGCCAAAAAGATGGAAAAACTTGATTGTAGGACGGGGCTCGATGTGGAGAGATGATAGAATAAAGTCTTGTCTTGAGAGCTTTGCTTTTGAGACGACCAACACCACCATAGTAATTGTCAATGTCCTCACATGGATGTGAAATTGTAGATGTGCAGGAGCCACTACGCAACCACTGATAAGGAATAACAAGTAAACAGTAACAATTCTCTAAGAGAAGCTTCAATGTCTAAAGGACATAAGTTTCCAAGAGAAGCATCAATGGCGGTAGCTACTATACTCAAACCTTGCATTTTTAGCTTTCTCTTCTTAGTTTGTTTAACTCAAAATGGAAACTCAGATTCCATTCTCTGTTTCTCTAATGAAAGAAGTGGAGCTTTTTAAGGACGAATAGGTAGAAATTGAGTAACCCGTAGTTTTGTACAGTGACAGACCGATTGGACTGGTTCGACAAAAATCAACCAGTTCGCTAATAAATCGGTCGATTTATATACATAGAGGTTATTAGGTAAAATCGAACCTAATCACAGGTCGGTTCACACTTTTTTTCACCAAAATGGCTAGTCCGATTCGATTTTTAAAACCTTGATTAAATATACTAAGAACCTTTACACTTTGATATTTCTTTATTTTAGTTTTCTTATTTTAAAAAATATCACTTATATTTTATGAAATTGTATAGCATACATTATAAAAAGTTAAACTACTTAGTTTTGCAATATTAGACTGAGTAAATGGTAATAAAATATTCAATCTTTTAATATTTTACAAAAATAACTTACCGATAACTCTACAGTCAACAATGCTAACATGATAATCTGTTGGACACATGATTGCCACACATCCTATTAAGACAACATCAGATTAAATATCAAAAATAAAAATCTAAAAATAAAAATAAAATTGAAAACTTAGAAAAAAAGAGGGAACAATCATGAAAATAAAAGGATTAAGATTGTTGGTAATGATGCCATAAACATGCAAAAATATTATGTTCTTAAAATAAAAGATAGTGACTAATAATTTAATATTAGGATTAGTGAAAGCTTGTCCTTTTTTTTTTAAATTGAAAGATGATCTTGCCTCAAATATGTATCATCATAAGCTTTAGTATAAAAGCTTTGAAGAATGCTAGCTTTTTATATTATTCCTTAATTATCTAATTATAAAAAAATCATTACCTCTCTTTTGTGTTCTAAAGTCTTTATTTTATCATTGGTTTTCCTAATAATCAATCTAACTTTCAAACCAATTGATTTCTCCAACAAATGAAGGTGTTGAGAACCCTAAGACATTTAGGTATTTCTTAGAGAATGCCTCCAAACCTTATTTAGATTCCAACAAAGCCCATAACTTTGTGCTTCTTTTTCTTATCATCACTTCGTTAGAAATGCATTGAGTTTATTTTTTTCTTGCTTTTCATTATTTGTATTAGTACATTGATGACCCGAACTGATCAGGGCTCTAAGTTATTAAGGTAGCTCCTAGGAAAGGCGAGAAGATTGGTGGAGCTGGAGAAAAAGTTGGAGATACTAATTACAAAGTATGAGAGTACTAGCACCATTGATCTACGTAATAAAGATTGGTAGAAATGGAAGTTTTTGGGAGAGTAAGACATTTTCATGTTCTCATGTGTGCTCCTCCCTTTTTTTCTTAATATTTCCTTTTTTGTTTTTAGTTTTTATAATTTTAATATTTAATTTGATATTTTATTCATAGGTCATATAACAGCCATGTATCAAACCACATTACCATTATTAATTGTGAAGCTAATTATGAGTTTTTTCGTAATTAAATTAAGATTAAGATTTTTTTATGATTTATCTTATTTTTTAACTATTATATAACCACCTCCATTATGTTCTGCTATTTTTTTTGTCTTTTTTTTTTCTCTCAAAATGACACAGTATTAAAAATCTTAAGTTCTACTCTGACCATTATTTTAAAACTATAAATAGACAAAAGAATCTAACTTAATATGATGAAAGGGCATATATGATAGCTAAACAACATATTAGGAAGTTTAATAATTTTTAAAAATATAATAATTGAAATTAGAAAAAGTTCAAACCATAAGATCCAATTTAATTAACCTAACTTTTAAATATTCTAGTTGAAATTCATATCTGGACCGAAATTAGGTGTTGATCCTCCAATGATACAATTGATGGCAAAGGTCAGTAGTAATTCCCTTTTAGTTCTTACAAACTCTTGCATTTCTTTCATTTCATACAATAAAAGTAATGCTGCTAAAGTTTATTTTGAATAAGGGTACATCCTTTTTATAGATAAACATGATCTTATTAGTCCAATCCATTATGTTTTACCATTGTACCACATTGCACTATGAGTTAAAAATAAGAAGGATGTTCTAGATTAATGATAAGAAATAATAATTAAAGAATATGTAGTTTTGTGATTTTGCTTCTAAAGTGTAAAGCATAAATTCCACTCCTGCTAAAGCAATAGGAATTTTATCCCTTGTCCATAACTTTTTTGAAGCCAAAATATAGAATAAAGCCAGTCTTAAAGATAATATTAGATAATTAAACCAAGTTTTTCAGTAGATTGTCTATTGGTTACCTATATAAATCTTTAAACATGAATTACTTTTTGTATTTAAGGGACTTATGCGTTAGTTAGGTTATGAGGTCTTCTCAGGAGCAGTCCAATAGATAGGGAGGTTATCGTTGATGATGGAAAATGCTCTAGACTGCTCAAGAGACTACTTTTATGCATTATAGTAAATTATACATTTCTCTTTAGTACGACTTGGTAAACCTTTAAAGATAAATAAGATATTTGAGTTCCTATGAAGAGGTCCTAATAAATGTCAATTATCATACCAAAATCATATCCCTCTTTCATTTCTAATGATAACCTTCAATTTACTCCTAAACTTTTCTTTTAACTTTAGAATTTGCTTAAGTGTCCAAAAAGTTTGAGCATTACACTTGACAATCTAAATAATTTTTCCTTGCAAGAATTAAGAGTGTATCCATTGCACCTATTATGATTCACGATTTAAGAAAATTTTCAAAATTCGATTAGTTATTAACATCTCGTTCATCCTCTTTATTAAGAGAACCATAATCCTCCTTTTTCTTTTTATAAGCACATTTCACTCCATTTTTTCTTGGCTTTTGTAACATCTCTTTTATCTCTTATCCATATGTCGTTTTTGAGTAGCCATTCTATCAATTTGTCTATGTTTGATTAGAGAAAGAGGTGGGAACTTTAAAGGATATGTAAGATGCTTGATATTAAGAAGATCAATTATTGTATCCCCTTAAAGGGCATGCTTCTATTGTTCTTTTTGTCAATTCTTTATTGCGCTAGATTATAAAAAAGAAGAAGTAAACAACTAATGAAGGATAGTCTGACAATAGTGATAATAACCCCAAGTTAATTTAAAAGTAGCTCTTTGAGCTTAAAGCCTATAAGTTGTTTAAGTTGTATAGACTTTAATGTGTTTCTTGCTGATACATAAAGATTTTGTCAAGATTAATTGCTTGCCTAAGTAAGTTGTTAAATTCTTGCAAGGCATTTATGATACTCTTAATATATTTGATATTATCTTTGTTTTTAAGAGTAAAATACCATCCATAAATACAAGGTTGAAGAACTTAAATTGGTTAAATTTATAGTCATATTTGAAAATGTTATTATTGTCTATATTAGTGGTAATCATGCATGTAAGAACTTCAATGTAACAGGCAGAAAGATAAGGGTAAAGTGGGTCTTCTTGTCACAACCCTTTAGCTCCTTTAAAACTTTGGATTGCCTTACCATTAATCAAGATGCTTTAAGACATTGTAGTAACAAATTGTTACAAACATTTGATACAGAGGGTAGGAAATCCAAAAGCTTCTAGGGTACTTATAAGAAAGTCCCAATCAATTGAGTGAAAAGAATTATGAAAATTGATCTTTGAGATGTAACTTTTGATGTTAGTTAACCTATGGTAGTTTTTGAAATTTTCCTAACACAACAATATATTGTATCATATGCAATAACCTTAAATGAATGCTCTTTAAGAGATTAATTTTTTATCTTTAGCACCACTAGTTTATTAGCTTGAATTTTAGAAATGATCTTCTAAATAGCATTGTTATAAGATATAAGCTTGAAATCTTTGAGGATAGTCATATTTAGTGCTTTAGGGATCAAAATTATAAATGTCTTATTGATTTCATGAAGCATTTTCCCTTTAGAGAAAAATTATAAAATATTTATGTGATTATTTCTCTTAAAAATGTTAGCTTTTTTTTTTAAGAAATAAACATTTAGGCCATTAAAGCCTGATGTTTTATTGGCATCTAGATTCGATAGAGCTTCCTCAATGTCTAATCCAAAGAAAGGGTTGGTTAGATAGTCTAAGTGCTCCTAAGAGATAAGATGAGTGATAAAACAATTGAGTTTCAAGTTGGGGATTGAAGTTTTACGAATGAAGATAGTCCCTAAAATATGGGAGATTCAGTATATTTTATTAATATTTCTACTGATAAGCTTAGTATTATGGAAGAACTTTGTGCTATTGTCCTCTTGAGATAAAAAATTCTAAATTTTTGTTTCATAAGTGAATTCTGGGCATGAAGAGTTCCAATATAAATTTTCAAAGCCTACTCTTCTAATAATTTGAGTTGGTCATCCTCTAGTCTATTTATAAGCTTACCCTGAGCAATATTTAGAATTATTCTAGTTCTAAAAATTGGTTTATCGATATTGCTCAATAAAGATCAATTTAATCGTTTAAGGTTCTCTTTTATAGCTTCCAACTTCATCATGCACTTGAAAGACTAAAAAAAAAAACTTTATTTATTTAATCCTCAAGTCATCATTTGTTTATACTTATGAGCCTAAGTAAATACTTGTTAGGTATAAATAGTGATTTCCAAATCTAGACAGCTTAAGGTAAACTTAAATAAGGGATTGATCAAAATAAGGGGTTTACTAAAAATGCCTAAGAATAAGAGAAATCCTTCAATCATATTTTTAATGGTTAACCATTGCTTTATTAGTTTTTCTTCTAAGGAAAACTCTACCTGTTTGTTACTTTTTCATATAAACTAGTGACTCTCATAATCAGAAAGATTTGCATGTGATATACAGTAGCAAAGGTCTACATAATTAATCTTTTGGCTAATCGAAATCCCTTCAAATTTATGAGAGAAAATTGGATAGTTGAAATTACTCAAGATTAGTTCTGGAATGGAAGCATTAGAGCTAGGATTTGAAATGTCGACCCATCTTTTACCCTTGTTAGATTTGGTTGTATAATGCTCATTCTTCTTTTGAATCTGTTGCTTTAAATGTTCTTGGAGTTATCTCATTATCTCATCCTTCTCTGCTCCATTTAAACTTGCTCTTTCTTTAAGAGGTAAAGGTAATACATCCAAAGGTGATAATGTTAGACCCCGCTTCCGGAGCATAACATTTGGAGTCATAAGACGTATGCTTATGCTTGTTACCTGTAAGGTTATTCCAATTAACCCTCATTAGTCATCCTCGGTTCATCTTCACATAATTTGTAAACCTACATTTATAGTTTACTCCACATTAAAAATTATCTCAGTTGGAACCCTACAGATCCAGATATATTCAAATGTCGAAGGATGTTTAGTAAAATAACACCAGTTCATACCATTCTAACAGATTCCCTCACTTTCCTTCAATCAAAACCCCCTTTTTTTCAATCAATTCGGAATGCTACCAAATTTTTTTATTTCTGTGGAGAGATAGCACAATGTGTGAGGAATCTATTGTCTCAATGATCACTTCGTTTAGAGGTTGGATAACAAAGATTTGAGTCGAAGGAATCAAACAAGGTTCCATCCTCAATCATATTGAACCTGGTTAGGGACAATTAGCATAGCTTTCTCTATGGATATCAGATTAAGGTGTTATTTAGACTTTTCGAAAGAAGACTTCAAGATATACAACTTTTGTGAAGACCTTGAAGATAAATTCTATCATCTGTAGGGTAAAAAATGGGACTACACCATAGGATCAGATGAAACCAGATGAAGGATCAGACGAATTGGGAAAATTGTCATAACTTTCCCTAGAGATGACTGATTAAGGTGTTCTTTGGATGGTCCACAAGATAACTTCAAGATATACAACTTTTATGAAGACATTAAAGACAAATTATATCATTTGAAGGGTCAAGAGAGGATCAGATGATAGGGTCAGATGAAACCAGATGAGCGGTCAGATGAATTGGAACAATTATCATAACTTTCTCTATAGTTATCAGATTAAGGTTTTATTTATATGGTTCAAAAGAAAATTTCAAGATCTACAACTTTCATGAAGACCTAGAAGACAAATTCGATTATATATAGGGTCAAAAATGGGACCATACGAAAGGATCAGATGAACTTAGACGAAGGGACAAACAAATTGGAAAAATGGTCATAACTTTCGACTCTAATGTCAAAAAATGTCATACTATATACCATTGAAAAGCTAGAAAGATAAGCTACAACTTTTTAGAAGAAACCTTTATCTAATTCAGCCTATATCAATACAATTTTTGTCTTGAAGTCAAAATATGAATTTTACCCCTATGAAAGACTTGAAAGTTGCACTGTACAAAATTGGAATGTCTTGAGCATAACCATTCAATTACCCAAATTGACTTTATTAATCTCTCAAATCTCAACTCATTTGACTCATCAGCTTTAACTACATCTTATCAGTCATAATTCCTATTTTTCTTTTCCATAACATCTCACTTATATATATATATATATATATGTAGCGTCCCTTACCATAGAGTACCCACCGGAACGCCCGTAGGTTATTCCGGTACATATCCTACGATAAGAGACCACTACTGACAACCACCACTAAACTCCCTATGGCATCACAATAATAAAACAGATATAAGAAATTGGTAACTTTTTAAAACCAAACTGTATTTCATTTCATTTACTCAAACTCAGTAATTTACAAACTGTCAGTATTTTCAGTCTATACAATCCTTCAAAACACTTTACATTAAGTACTATACAATAAGGCACAAAGAACAGTTCTAACTATAAGTCTCCAAAAGAAATCCCAGCTGACCGACCTTTGAGCCATAACCTCTCTCGCCAATCCGATGTCCAAGGCTCTACAGTCCTGAGGGAGCTAACAGTCTACTCTTAACCCTGAAAAATAGATTGCAATTTTGGATGAGTTTGCGAACTCAATGAGGAACCATCATCGATGGTTCTCCCAATTCAT
>JANIPM010000009.1:33192845-33209446 GCA_027478405.1 Erythroxylum cassinoides
TTTTACCCTTAATGAATGATAAAAGTCCACCTTGCCCTTCCTTTAATGCCTTATGGTTTTTAAACTTAAGTGACTTGTCAAAATTGGCCTTACACTCTCCCACTACTTTAATAGTTCAATGCCCTTAACCTATATGATATTATCTTACCCACATTAACAAGCTAATCTTTTCCAACCTAATTAATCTAGCAAGACTCCAAAATTCGTCTCATTATGCTAAAAAATTTCAGGGGCCAACATATTATGTTGAATAGTTTTTCCTTGTAGAGAGTGATCTTATTCATCTTTCAGGTATAATATTAATCTTTTTATTTTTAGTTTCTATACCATATATTTCCACTGGGTTATACAATTCATGATGCTTAAAGTCAGAAAATGTAAGTAGAATTTAAAACAGCCAAATGGGAAAGCAGTTATATGTTTTCTGTTTGTCTTTGTCCTTCATTGTAGTTTGACCTCATCTAAGAAATATCACGAAATATAGGACATTTCTGGGCCAATTCCCAGGGATTCTAATTGCCATAACTACTAAATTGTTCAAGAGATGGAATAAAAGTATAAAACTAAACTGAGAAAAAGAATAGTTCTTCATATGTATGATTATATACATAATACATATTATGTGTCCACGTCAACTCAGACTCCACTTGGAACTATTTTAAGACTTGCCAAATACTTAATTTGTAATGTGTTATATTGGATTTCTATTTGGTTAAATTTGTTGTAATGAATTGAATTATTTAGTATGAAATTATTGATGTTGCGATTTAATTGGAAGTGAATTTGTCAAACAATTATAAAGTCATTGTAAACCTATTCCATCCATGAAAGATCTAATATTAGTTGAATTCTTGTAAATCAAATGTAAACATAATATATTGTGATTTGCATATTGTTTAATATATTTTAGATATTATTTATATATGTATACATAATTTTATTACAAAATAAAATATAGTTAAAATAAATATAAGTGATTTTTATTTTTATATTCTACTGTATGAATCTCTTTTACAAAAGTTGTTATTTTAATTAGTAGTCAAACAATCAACTGGTTTCTTAAAAATTATTCTCAGAGAAGCTCTACTGATATAAACTCATCCAAACAAGCACTTAATATGAAACCCTTCGCTTCTATCTTATTCTATTTCATTTCATTATAAAATTCTCAACCAAACGATAAAAATATGTTACTTTCTATCTCATTTCAGCCTCTCATCCAAACAGGTTTAAGCTGCCGTTTAGACCATCCCTAGGTGATCACGTAGTGTCGTTTTGAACATAAGAAAGAAGCCTTGGACCGATGTTCCAGTGTCTTCCCACTTCCAACCCAACCCAACGCCTCCTTGACTCTTTGTCTCACGAGTCCATTTGCAGCCCGTACGACGTTATTTTCGTCGAACCTGTCTACGCTGTGTAGTTTCTTGTCAACAACCGCACCAAATATCTGCTCTGTTTGGTTAGATGGAAGAAGACTTAAGCGAAGTCATTCCGTGCTCGTCCCTCACTGTTGATTCCATCCTCCGCGTTGGAGCGGTAATTAAAATCTACTTCTTATCTATCTGTAAAGCATCAGTCACTCTAAATACCTAAATTTGGTTCTTTTTTCAGGCAGGTGCAATATGGGGGACCTGTGTAGGCCCTTACGATGCCCGTAGATTCGGTAATTGTTTCTTTAATAACATAAATATCTGTTCTTTTTCCGTCAATGGTTAGAACTGAACGATTCTCTACCCTGATTTCGCTCTTTTGCGATGCAGGCCTGAAGGGCATCGCTTATTCGTCCTTTGTGGTGTGATACTTGCGTTTACTCTCGTTTCGTGTTTTGTTCCTTTGACATTGTGGTTTCAGCTATGTAATTGGTTCTTTTTCGCATTCTTATATAATCTGTCATCCAGGGAAAGACAACCGCCAAGTTTGGCTTTCAATGCGGTAATTCCAGATAAAATTTTCTTATTAATGTGGTACACCCTTCTCGTATCTTCAACAATATACTTGGTAGTTGGCACAATGCATTCAACTTTTCCTAAGAGAGTATGTTTTGTTTTTTGTTTCTCAGTGATTACTTTCCTTATTTATTACCTTGTAAAATTTCTGTGCGTTTTGCTGCTTGAAATAGATGATTTTGGTAACCAACTTTAACTGGTAGAAACGCCAAGGGGGATTGGTTTGGCTCAAACTGCTGATTTTGTACCTTAAAGTATCTCCAATCACTTATTCTCGGTTGAATGCTTTTTTGGGTTTGTACTGTCAGAGCATTTTCCCAGAGAGTTACTGTTTTCTTTTGAAATTATTTCTTCCACTATTTCAATACACATTCAGACTTCAGTTACTTCTAGTTGTTTCTATCATTTGCTTTCAAGTGCCAAACTTTTTGTGACCGCATGGTATACTTGTCAACTGGTTCTAATTATCTTGTCTTCCAGGTCTTGTTGCTGGGATTTTCACTTCTACTCGTTGTTTGATTCAACGATATAGGAATCAAAATGATTGGGTAAGCATGTGTACGTATGCAGTGTTACATATTGATGAACTGAAATTCAGGCATTTCACTTTTTTTATTTTAAAGCCCATGGTTCTACCATATTGAATTTAAATACATAAAACATAGTGGTAGCCCCTCCGTCTTTAGAGGCGGAAGCATCCATTGAGAATCAGAAGCATTGGTAGAAAATTGTACACCCATGGTTTGCATTCTAATTAATGACTTCCCCCTTATTACAGAACCTATGTTTATGTCATTTTCTGCCAACAGTTTATTTTGCAACTGATAATCAATTTAATGTGCTCTTCCTTACTGGTCAACCTAAGTTAGCTCTATGTTTGTGATGCATCTGTAACCTAAGACTTCGAAATCTGATGAATTTTATGAACCTTTCCTGTTAAGTTTCTAACCTTAATTTGGGACATGCACTATTGTAAAATTAGGACAGAGGTGGGTGTCTAGGACTCTTTACATTCAGCATCTTTATGCAGTTAGATAATCATCACGTTTACTTAGTTTAGTTCAGTAGCATGATTTTTTCCATGTGATCCTACTTTGACTCCACAAATTGCCGTTTGCATTACGAAAGACATTCTTGTATTTTGCTTCTGTAGTAAGAATAAAAGTTTGTTTATCAAATTCTGACCTATTGAAATTTACCTAATTTGCTGTAGCTTTCATTTATTTACATTTCTAATACAGGTGAATGCTTTGATTGCTGGTGCTGTAGCAGGGGGAGCACTTGCTGCTGGGACACGAAATTGGGCGCATGTAATTTCCACTGCTGGTCTGGTTTCCGTATTTAGTGCTGCTGCCGATTATTCAAAAACACTTTAATGCCCCGGCATGTAAGAAACAAGCGTGGAGAAGGAAGGGGATTCTCAGCCTGATGCTGCCACATAAACTAGTGACTCAAATCTGCCCCAACTATCTTTTTGAATTTTTCTTGTTTAATACTATTCACTCTCATTTATTGATTTGTGATTAGAGTTTGGTTTTTAAGTTAACTAGTTGAAGTAGCTAGCTTGGACCGGATACTTGTGTTTACAGAAATTTTTTTTTTCTGAGTAATCAAGTTGTTAGAAAATATGATAGAGAAGGAGAGAATCTAGACTCGTGTATATTTCAAGCCGAGTGTTATTTTTCTGTCAATAAGTTGACAGACGCTGAAAAGTTGAGGCAGCAAGGGTGTGTGTGTGTGTGTTTTTTTTTTTTTTTTTGTTTAAAGGGAAAGCCGGAGCGAATTACAAAATAGTGCGTGGGACACACGTCCCTGATTGATCCTCAAGGAGGAAGTGGTGGCACCCAGAGGGTGTAATGTCAAAAAAAGTAACCCCAACAGGGAAGTGGGCTGCCTGGGAGGCCAGCCAATCTGCGCATCTGTTGCTCTCTCGGTAGACGTGGCGATGAGCAACAGACCAATTGCGTGAGAGTAACTCGTGTATGCCCAGGACCATAGGATTGGCCGCCTGTGTGCGGCACGCAGTTGAGGTGATCAGGGTGTGGACTGCGACTGAATCCACCTCTAGCTCGATGCGGCGAAAACCCAGTTGCCAAGCGAGGGAGAAATCGGTGAAGACTCCCTAGAGTTCTGCAGACAGTGGAGCGCACCAACCCAAGTTTTGAGTGAAGTCTCCCAATCAATTGCCGTCACTGTCGCGTAAAAAGCCACCGGCAGCCGCTGTGCAATAGTACGATTGTTGGCTCCAAGCAGGTGTGTGTTTTTAAGCACATGCATACCTGTGATCCAAAGAAACAAAGCCCTTCTCAGTTTTTGGGCTACAAGATGGGTCGATTCTCTACAGGTTTTTTCGCCATTTAAAAAATTGAAACTGTCATTGAGTACCATGAGTAAAGTCGAAGAAAGAACAATGACAATGGTATTTGTGAATGGGTTGGAGGAGACGATTAAAGATGAATTGTTTATGTTGAACCTAGTGAGTTTGAAGGAAATAATGCAGGTGTTGGCTCCAATTGAGATCTTCCCAGTTCAACCCAACAAAATATTCAGAGCTCTCTTCAATCTCTTATAAACCAAACCTGGAAACAATATGTTGGACCCCCTCTAAAATAAGCAACCCAAATAACTCAAGCCACCCAACCACAGTACATTAAATCCTAACACTTCAAATACTAAACTATCTACCAAGTATCAATCGTCCCTTTTCTGTTCATCCTTTACCAACAGGCTTGAACAAAAACTCGATACCTCCACATCCTACTCTTTTGCGTTTTTCCATTATAAGAAATTATCTGTAGTTGAAGCTTAAGCACGAAAAGATAAGCAATTATGTTATCAATGTCATGAGAAGTGGCATGGGGACATCGATGCAAAAATTAAGGATTACGTCTATTTATTGTGGGGGAAGAGGATGAAGATGATTGAGAACTTGACCACGTAGACGCTTTGAAGGAAGAGATGACAGTCCTAGTAGGAATTAAGTTGTCATTGAATTCAGTCGTGGGGTTGGCGCACCACAAACTTTGGAGTTGAAAGGATCGATCCCGGAACCACACACAACTTCGTTTCGCATGCCCTTATCAAGAAATTGAGCATTCCAATGTCCTCCACGACTAAATATGGAGTTGTAATTGGGAATGGGAGTCGGCTAAAAGGTGAAAGATTTTGTAGAAGAGTAGTATTGAAGTTGTGAGAGCTCATTATTGTGGAGGATTTTGTAGAAGAGTAGTACAGATGTGATCCATGGGCTCAAATGGTTAGCAACTTTAGGGGTGATGGAAGACAGATTGGAAGAAAACTACAATGACATTAACATAAATGGGAAGAAGATTGTATTGAAGGAAGATCCTAGCTTAAGGCCTTGGTGTCTTTTAAATCCTTGGTAAAAACCTTCCATCAAGAGGAGGGTTTATTTCTAAAATTGCATCATTGGGTAAGATGAGTTCAACGAAGTAGAGGTGATTGGTCCAGAGATTCAGGGGGTATTTTCAGATTTTTTGGATGTGTTTCAAACACCCACTAAATTGCCACCAGAACGCAGCCATGACACATGCCATCATGTTGAAAGAGGAGCAGAACCTATCAATGTTTGACCTTAACAATATCCACACATACAGAAGATCAAGATAAAAAAATTAGCGTTTGAAATGTTAAATACGGGAATCATTAGACTGCAACAACCCTTTGTCGAGACCTGTGTTATTAGTAAAAAAGAAGGGTAGAATTGGTGTTTCCAAGAGGACTACCGAGTTTTGAACAAAATATGAGTAAGAAGGACATATTTAATATTCTGCCATTGATACTGTAAGGAAGAAGAGGCAACGCAATAGCTGAAAGAATTATCTCTTCATCTATTTCATGTGTACAGTGATTCTTTGTATATATGCAAAGAAGAAAAAATAAAAAAATGAAGATATTTACAGCTCAATATTTACACCTCACCAAAGAAAGTTCTAGAATCTTTACATCAAAACAGAGCATAACCAACTTAATAGCAATCGCAAAGGCCTAACTTGGATATTAGCTTGATAAATAATAGAGAATTGAGAACCTTTGTGAAAGAATTTGCCAATTGTTGAGATGAAGAAATGTTTCTCGGTGAAATGAAACCCAGCTGGAACTGTTCCCTTACAATGTGACAGTCAATGTCCAAGTATTTGGTTCTTTCGTGGAAAACTGGATTGGCCATTATATGTAATGCAACCTGATTGTCACAGTGAAGGAGTATAGGAAGTGATTTTGGAATTTGAAAATATCTCAGAATATAAGATATCCACTGTAGCTCACCCACTGTTGACGCCATGGATCTATATTCTGCTTCAGTTGAGGATTTCGATACTGTAGTTTGCTTCATTGTTTTCCAGCTAATAAGAGAACTTCCCAGAAATATGTAGTACCCTGTTAGTGATTTTCTACTGTCTACACAAGATCCCCAATCTGCATCACAATAGGCCTTTAGTCTTAAAGAGTTGTTTGCTGGAAAATACAGCCCTAAGGAGGGTCTGTTCTTGATGTATCTCAAAACATGCAAAGCGTTTTTTAAATGTAGCTGTCTGGGATTATGTACATACTAACTAAGTTGTTGTATAGCATGAGCCAAATCAAGTCTTGTATATCCCAAGTAAAGTAATCTTCCCACCAACTTTTGGTATGAAAACGGATCTTCTATCTTCGGACCATCATCAATACTCATCTTATACCCCTTCATCAATGGTGTAGTAGTAGGTTTACTTTCCATTAACCCTGCATCATCGATTAAGTCCATAGCATATTTTCTCTGGTTAACGTAAATATCGTTTTCAGATCTTGTGATCTTTAAACCAAGGAAGTATCTTGCATGTTGAAGATCTTTGATGGTAAACTTATCATGCATAAATGATTTTACTACTGCAATCTCTCCTTCAGAGTTTCCTGTAATCAAAACATCATCCACATACACCAGCAATGCTAGAAATATACTGGATTTAGAAAGGATAAAAAGGAAATTTTCATGACATGATTATTTAAAACAATACTCCTGCAGTTTCATCGTCATTTTTATGTTCCATTGTCTAGATGCTTGTTTGAGGCCATACAATGATTTCCTTAATTTACAAACTTGAGTTGGTTTAACTTTATTGTATCCTTCTGGTAACACCATAAACACCTCTTCATCCAAATAACCATGTAAGAATGCATTGTTAATATCAAGTTGGTGAAGGCTCCATGACTTTGATGCGGCAATGGCAAAAAAAGTTCTGATAGTTACTACCTTAGCCACAGGGGAAAAACTCTCATGGAAATTTACTCCTTCAATTTGATTGTACCCTTTTGCTACCAATCTTGCCTTGAATCTGTCAATTTTTCCATTTTCCTTTAGTTTCACTTTGAAGATCCATTTGCATCCTATAGGCCTTTTTCCTTCAGGTAAATCAATGATGTCCCATGTTCTGTTCTTTTCTAAAGCCTCAATTGCTTCATTCGTAGCCTTCACCCATCTAGTATGACATTGGCTCTTGCACTTCGGACAAATTTTCAACAAAACATATATGTGCATCTGATATGTGTTTCGATATAGTGTATGGATAGGTAAGATGAGTGTATTTGGTAGGTTTACTAATATGTATGGGTCTTTGGTAGTTTGATATAACATGTTCAACACTTGACACGTAGTCATTCATCCAAATTGGAGCCTTTTTAATTCTTGTACTGTGTCTAATGGGAACTGCTTCGGGTATGGATATAAGTGAGGATGAATTGCTAGTTTGCAGTTGATCCTCATCATCCTCAATTTCTGTTTGTGTATGCTCAATAGGATTATCATATATGGCATCCTCCTCTATAAATTCATTTATGCTGTCAGGTATAATTGGTAATGGAATTTGAGTGTTTGGGTTTGTAATGATGTGGTCCTCCTTCGTTGCAAAGGGATAAATATGTTCATGAAAAATGACATCCCTAGAAACGACCAATTTTCTGTTGTCTAGATCATAAAGCTTAAAACCCTTTTGCCCTGGTGAATGCCACAAGAAAACACCCCTAAAAGCTCTCGGTGAAAACTTGTCTTTGTAAGGTAAAGTGTTTGTTGTAAAGCACAGACATCCGAAGCATTTGAGGTTGTCATACCTTTTGTGCAAAATTTCATAGGGTGTTTTCAAATTTAGGACAGCTGTAGGTAATCGGTTTAGAAGAAAAGTGGCATGTAAAATGGCTTCCCCCCATAATTTTATCGAAATTTTAGATTGAAACATCAAGGATCTTGTTAATTGAAGTATGGATCTATGTCTTCTTTCTATTATCCCATTTTTCTGAGGTGTGTATACACATATTTTTTTATGTATTACTCCAAAGTCTTTAAGAATCTGCTGGCACTTCTCTCCCACAAATTCTAAGCCATTATCAATTCTAGTTCTCTTGACTGATTTCTTAAACTGATTCTTAGCCATGACAATAAAATTCTTCAAAATAGATGTAGTTTGACTCTTATGTTTCATCAAAAAAGTCCACGTACACCTACTTAAATCATCAACCACAGTAAGGAAATAATGTGCTCTTGTCATGCTAGAATATTTATATGGTCCCCATATGTCAACGTGAATCAACTCAAGAATATCATCTGCATTGTTACTGCTATGTGTAAAAGGTAGTCTAGTATGTTTTATAAAAGGGCAAATACTGCATTCAAGAGAAGTTTCAATCTCATTCATAAAAGGTTAAAGGATGCCCCAACCTTTGATGCCAAGTAAGAATATTGACATTAACTACATTATTTATGCAGTAAACATTTTCTCTACTAGGTATTGAATTAAGAAAATTCCAGTATCTATGGATAACTTCGGGTGTGCATGAACTGGCATCAAGAATATATAGGTTTCCTTTCATCTTGCCCACTCCAAGGACTCTATTAGTCTTCATGTCCTGAAAAATGCAAAACTTAAAATAAAAACTACAGCATAAGAATTCCCTCTCTATTAGTTTCCTAACTGACAGTAGGTTGTGTTTGAAATCAGGGATATATAAACCATTTTCCAATTTGATGTTGTTATGAATAATCACATCACCGTAAGAGCTAACTTGTTTGATAGTTCCTTCAGGTAAATAGACAAGGAATTTTCTAGTCAAGGTTTTCTGTGAAGTAAAAGAATGTTTAAATGCACATATATGGTTAGTTGCACCAATGTCTACAATCCATTCATCTTTAAATTTACCAGGTGTAGGTGCCAGAACAGAATTACCTGCAAAATCTTCAATCTGTGCAAAATTGACTTGTTCTACTGGTCCCATTTACTTCCCCTTCAGAATTCTAACGATTTCTAGTTGAAGCATTTTTGTGACTACTGGTGGGCACTGCATAGCTGAAGCCTTCGTATTATCACTGGAGTTATCCTCAAAAGGGGTGTTGACCATATTAACTCGTCCCTTAGGAGCTATTGGTCTGTTCTTCCTTAATTGTTTATACCAATCTGGATATCCATGGAGTTTGAAGCACGTATCCTTGGTGTGTCCTCCACCTTTACAATATTCATAGTTTCTATCATCCTTCTTCTGCAATTCCCTTTTCTTATAAAAAGTAATTTTATTTGCGTTAGCTCCAAAACATGTTCCTTTAATCATCATGGCACTTGTTTCAGTATTTTCTGCAAAGTTCGTTTGTACATTCTTCTGCTTGTCTACTCTCAGTATCATTGAATAAGCTTTGTTGACTGAACGCATAGGTTGTAGAACCAAGATTTGGTTCCTAACATTGTCATAGCTTTCATTTAAACCCATAAGAAATTGAATAAGTTTGGTCTGGGATATAATATCCAGAAAGTTTTCAGCAGCATTACAAGTACAATTTCTCATCGCACCACACGAACATTAAGGAATGGATTGAAGGACATTCATCTCTTCCCATAATTTTTCATCTTACTGTAATACATGAAAACAGAGGAATTACCTTGCTCCATAGAAGAGATCTGCCTTTGGATTTGGTAGATTTGAAGGCCATTACTTTCACCAAACTGCTCTTCTAGTTCTTGCTAAAGTTTTCTAGCTGAGGTAGAGTAGATAAAAGTTTCGGCGACGTCCTTCTGCATTGAACTGATTATCCACGAGCTGACCATTTCATCCACCCTTCTCCATTTCGAGCAAGTGGGTTCATCCGTTGGTTCCACTAAGCTTCCATTAATAAATCCCAGTTTATTCTTAGCTACTAGAGCTCTTTTCATGGATCTGTTCGATGTCAGAAAGTTGCTATCATTGAGTAAGACAGTTACGAGAGCCATTCCAGGGTTATCGGATCCTTGCAAAAATAAGGGATCATCGGAGTTTTGAATAACATTTGTAGTTCTATTTGTGGGATCGACAACTACATCGATGTTAGCCATGACGAAAAGTATGGTAAGTTTTGAGTTTAAAAATGGTAAGGTTCACAAATTCAAGAGGTTGGCTTTGATACCATGAACAAAATATGAGCAAGAACGACAGATTTAGTATCTACCATTGATACTGTAAGGAAGAAGAGGAAATGCAATAGCTAAAAGAATTTTCTCTTCATATATTTCACGTGTACAGTGATTCTTTGTATATATGTACAAGAAGAAAAAATAAAAAATGAAGCTATTTACAGCTCAATATTTACATCTCACCAAAGAAAGTTCTAGAATCTGTACATCAAAACAGAGCATAACCAACTTAACATCCATGCGAAAAATAAGAATGAAAAACTCTGGTATGAAAAACTTTCATATTTCAACAAGTTTTAAATACCCAATACAAATTGGTTACTTTATGAACTCTACGGAGGAAAGGTGTTTTCCAACGTTGACTTTAAATTAGGTTATCACCAAATTAGAGTTCAACCCTAAGACATATACAAGACATCCATTTGGACACATGAAGAGTATTATGAATTCTTAATAATGTCGTTCGGTCTTACAAATACCCCCATAACCTTCCAAACTCTCATAAATTTTATATTCCAAAAAGTTCCAAGGAGGTATGTGTTAGTCATGTTTATGACATTTTGGTCCATAGTACTTCACTTATTGAACATGAGAATCATATCCAAGAACTACTAACCATTTTATGTGATAAACAGTTTTTTTTCAATTTCAAAAGGTGTTATTTTGGACAGCTAAAATTGAAATATTTAGGTTATATCATCTTAGAGGAGGGAGTAGCTACAAACCCAAAGAAAGTTAAGACAATGAACTGGCGAATACCAAGGAATTCGAAAGAATTGAGGGGATTCTTAGGTCTCACTAAGTACTATTGATGTTTTTGTAAAGGATTATGGAAAATTTGCAGCATCATTAACCTAATTGTTAAAAAAAAGGCAGCTTTAATTGGAGTGAGGAAGCTACTTAGGTCTAAATGTCCTCAAAGCAGCAATGAAGGCAATGCTAGTACTTGCCTTACTTGATTTTTCTGCCACTTTCTTGTTGGAGAGCGACACTTCATATACAAATATAAAGGCTATTCTTGTGCAAAAATGGAGAACAATTGCGTTTTTTAGCCTAGTATTTGTGAGTTGAGCAAGGCATAAGTTAGTTTATGAAAGGAAATTTATAGCCATCGATCTTATAGCTCAAAAGTAGCACATTATCTATTAGGAAGGTATTTTATAGTTTGAACTAATCAACATAGTCTTTACTATCTATTAGAGAAAACCAATTTGTTCCTGAATATCAACGTTGGCTAGTCAAATTATTGGGATTTGGGATTGAAATACAATGCAAGTTGAGATCTGAAAATAAAGTGGTTAATGCACTATCTTGGTTACTAGCAATGACTAAATTAATGTTCTTAATACTAATGTGCTAATTAATTGGAGAAAGATTGAGAATGTCAACCATAAGGACCTGAAGCTCTTTAAGTTCATTAGTTCCCTCCAAGGGGATCCACAATCCGAACCAGGTTGGACTTATAACTGATTATGGAAATACAAAGACATAATGGTGTTGTCTTAATCCTTGGAAATGTTATTGAAGTTCTTAGAAGAATGTCATAGTAGCCTAATGGGTAGGAATGGATGTCTTCTTGAGATATATAAAAGGATTTCAGGATAGTTGTATTGGGAAGCCATGATTGTAGACGTCTAGAAGTTTGTGAGTTCATGTCCAACTTATCAATAAAACAAATATGAAATCCTTTCACCTTCTCACCTATTATAGTCTCTACCTATCCCACAATTTGTCTGGGAAGATTTGACAATGTACTTTGTGGAAGGACTACCAAAATCACACAAATATGATACTATACTTATGGTGGTAGATCGACTTACCAAATATGGCCATTTTGTTTTGCTCAAGCACATTTTTTCACTAAAGAGAGTAGTCGAGTAATTCATTTTTCTTATAAAACTTCTTGGCCTTCCACGCTCAATTATCTTTGATAAAGATAAAGTTTTTATGAGTAATTTTTTTGGAAGAATTATTTACGCTACAACAAACTCATCTTAAGCATAGTACATCTTACCATTTGCAAAGCAACGGACGAAGCGAGTCAATGAACAAGTGCTTAAAGACTTACTCCCGTTGTTTCACTTACCAGCAACCCCAGAACTGGTCGAGATGAATTTCAAGGGCTATGTTTTAGTAAAATTCCTTTTTTATACATCCATCAAATGCTTCCTTTATAAGGTAGTGTATAGGGACCCTCTCTTTTACTCAGGTATAATTTGTCCAATCCCACCATCAATTTTGATATGAAAAATATGTTAGGACAATGTGATGAGATGCTTTTATAACTAAGGAACAATTTCATATTGCTCGTAATTGAAAGAAAAAAACAATATATCAGCACCAAAGGAATGTTGAATTTCAGGTGGGAGAGAATGTCTATTTAAAATTGCTTCCATATAGGTAAAAGTCACCACCAAAGGATCAATGAAAAATTATCTCCACATTACTTTAGGCCTTATATGATTATTGGAAGGGTCGAGAATGTAACATCCCGTTATCCCATGTTAAGGGTTAAAACCCTGTACATGAGATTTTTTTAGAAGTGAGAAAGTGCATTCTATGCTCATGCATATTATAACATACACACATGACAATATTAATTTTTGCATACGTTAAAATAATTGTACATGCATTCATTGACATTTTCAGATATAATTGATTTATAAATGTGATTTTATTGAGAATTGTGGATTATATGTATTGAAAATTGATTTGGAGAGTATAAATATTGATATTGAATTTTTGGTGGAATTTGGAATATTTTAAAAAATTATGGGTATTTTTAGACTAGGAAAAATGTCAAGTGGCAAGATAATTGATAAGTGGTAGTAGAAATAAGAGTCAAATGACAGTGGAAATTTTTATAAATGACATTGGGATTTAATGATGTATGTCATTGAAAATTGGGTGACAATTAGAGTAGAAATTAGAGTTGATTGGATTAGTTAAATAAGAGAACCTAGTTTAAACCTATAGAGATTGGACATATGGCAAGTGACAAGTGTCACTTACCAAGCCGTGTTTTTATCCCACGACTCTTTTAACTTTAAAAGACTATATAATTGTTTTGTTTCTTGCTTTCTTCTTCTTCTTCTTCGTGGCTATCTTCTTCGCCTACGAACCTGTCTTTTTGCCCTATCAATGTAAACCTAGCTCTCTCATCTTTCACTTGCTACTGTCATCTTATTGTCTTCTTCATTTTCCATAAGAAAACCTAAACCTCCCAACCTCCATGATGTTGTACGTGAGTTCTACGAGAAATTAGAGCTTCTTGGTGTTCTTGTAAAGTTTGAAGATTTTGAAGCTAAATTAAGTAAGTTATGCTTTAATCATCATGACTGGTGTTAAATGAAACTAATTTGATGAGTAATTTGAGATTGATGACTTGATCATAAAATGGTGTTTTATATATGTTGTAACGTGTGTAAAGAAAAGAACACATTGATGTCTTATTTTTGTGTTTATGTTGATTTATATTTCATAAGTTGTTGCAGAGATGATTTGTGAGATAAAAAGATCATTATGATGATGGAAAAAGAGTACAAAAATTTCACAAAAAGGTGAACATGTGCAGAAAATATGATGAATATGTATATGATATGTTCTATTTTTTACGTTTATGATTAAACAGATAATATGAATTTTTGTGATTGAAATTGAGCTAAAATGGAAGTAGGAATGAAGAGGAAATAATGAGGATATAATCTAGAAATGATAGACTAAGCGAAAGAGATGAACTAGGATGAAAATGGTGATGAAGTGTGTTGGAACATGTTAGATGGAGTGTTTTCTCTGAACATGCATCTGTATTTTAACCATATCTTGATCTATACATATCCAACTGAGATGATTGTAAGTTTAGATTAAACTAGAGACAAATGGCTACATTTTTCATAAAGGAATTGAATATGTATTTAAGGGTTTCAAAATTTGGCTTGAAGTTGAATACAGTGTGCCGCCTCGGTTTGGGAACAGTCTGTAGTGTTTTAGGTATATCATGTAGAATACTGAACCAAACTACACGAAATTGGTGTCATTAGAAACCTAAGTCATATAGGAATATTTGTAGCGCCCCCTTACCGTAGAGTACGCACCAGAACGTCCGTAGGCCGTCCCGATACATATCCTACAATAAGGGAGGCTACGAGCAGTCGGTCACTACAATAATCTCATGGCATCAAAAATATAAAACCGTAATACAAAAATCACTAGAATTGAAAATCCAAAAGCTTTCTCATTTCATTTCATCAAAATAGAAATTTACAAGACTATCAGATTTCCACTGTCTAAATACATCACTCCAAAAGGAAACTGATACCCAAAAATCTAACTAGGTCATCCCCATAAAACAATCCCAGGTGACCGACCTGTGTGCTATGACTTCTCTTGCCAATACGATCCACACGGTAGGAAAAGTCTCTTTCTGGAGCTACGAGTCTACTCTATCGATCTTGAAAAATATATTGCAATTTTGGGTGAGTTTGCGAACTCAATGAGAAACCATCATCGATGGTTCACCCAATTCATGCATTATGCAGATAGCATACAGATTCAGAATATCACATAGCAATTTATAGATTATAGCACAACAGCAACAACAGAAAGTTATACAAAGCAGTTATCGTCAGAGTAAGCATTTATCCTTTTTCCGTTCACAGAATCAGTCAAATCATGTCATTATTCCCATTTTATTACAGTGTTGTGACTGAGCACCTGTACTGTCCCACTATTGGGCGCATTGATATGTGAGCCTGAGGCTCTAAACTGTCCCAAAATAGGCGCATTAACAGTGAGCTTATAGCTCTGTACTGTCCCTTTCGGGCTCATTAAACGTTGAGCATATAGCTCTGAATTGTCCCTTTGGGGTTCATTAAACGTTACACGCGTCTTAGGAGGTAGGAGGGCCCTCTGGGTATGCATTACTTCCCACGCGTCTTAGGAATAGGAGAGCCCCCTGGGTATGCACTATTTCCTTCCGAGCTCGCGGTTCTTTTTCAGTAGTTGAGCTTGTAGCTCTCGGTGGCAGCTCCGGTCACAACTGTTATTACCCGATTGTTCATGGAATTCATTTATCACACTTCCTTAATCTCACATTGCAATCAGATCTAATTTATCGAAATCAGACATAACGTTCTCAATCATACATATCATCATACAGTCGCAATTTATCGCATTCACAAACTGATTACACTTCAATATCACAATTCCTAATCCCTTGGACCTTAGGCCGGGAGTTACAATCAAATAATTCACATATACCCGTCATTCATTTTCACAGAACTATAAGTATAGAACTTTAACAATTATGATTGAGGAACCAACTAGGTTACTCACCTGTAACTTCCGACCTACTGCTTGGAAGTCCCAGCAATATCCATGGAATGTCGATCCAGCGGTGCCTCTATAACAGTCAAATAATTCCCCATTACTAGATGCATAATCAGAAAGATTCGATGATGCACATGTCTCAAATAAAAGATGCACGATGCAAATTCATGACCTTCCCGGCGCTATATCCCAATTTTCCTATCTTTTGCCTCAAAACCAATTTTTCATTATATAGATACAAGAACATTTAGACAATACCCTTAAATTCTCAATAAAGACCTCAAAGCCAAAATTACTATTCATTCGATCAAATTCACCCATTAAACTAAGTTTCTAAAATCCCAAAAGCGTTTCATTTATTTCAGAAGTCTCCAAATTATACCCCAATTATCATACAACAACACTTAGGTTGAAATAAAACCTATCCTTAACTTTCCTTCTTCACATCAATTGTAGACCCCTTTCTCTAGTTTATAACGAATCAAAAATCATCTCAATTGGAGGTCTATGTCATTAGTTATGCTCCAAAAACTAGACTAACTCAGTTCAGAAAAGTCAGCCTCGTCGCGGAGAAGGGATGCACGTCACGGCGACTAACCACGCTCGTCGTGACGTCTAACACGCTCGTCGCTACGTCCTAACCCACTCGTTGCGACGAACAATTAGCCGCTCGTCGTGACGAACAATTTACTGCTCGTCGCGACGAGGCCCTCACGCACGTCACGACGTTAGGGTTCCTGTTCGTCTTCTCCGACTAATCTTTCACCCTTTTTCTCTCTAAAATAAGTCATAACTCACATTCAACTACCCCGATCTTTCACATTAAACATCATAAATACATTTAAACACTACATAAACAACATAAAAGCTATTTACTTACCAAATCAAACTTTCAATCTTC
>JANIPM010000009.1:33274388-33286537 GCA_027478405.1 Erythroxylum cassinoides
TACAAACTTCATATACAAACTTACTTATTTCATACTTTTTATATTTCTAAAATTCACTTAAAGATCGGGGTCCAACAGATCACATGTTCTTTCAATGTCCTTTTTCGTAGAGGATGTTGAATGAAATATGGCAAAAATGTATAAATGACAACATCTAGGATGAATTCATATAGATTGTAAGACAACACAATCAACTACAGTACAAATAGAAGGAGAGAAAGTGAGTATTCAAAATAGGAGTCTCTTACCTTTCAACGGAGACTTGGGATAAAGGAAATGAAAGAGCGTTCAAGAACTATGAACAATTGAGTAGTTCCTTCATCAAACTCCTCCTTGATCATAATAGAATACACCTTCAAATATATATACAAAAACCCCCTTCAATAACCAAACAAAAGTTAACTGGAACACCAAGTGAAAACTGTTGAGGAGAAAACTCTTGCATTTTTTAACAACAACAGTTAACTACAACACCAAGTGAGAAATGCTAAGGAGAAAACCGTTGCATTTTTTAACAGTCCCTTAAACATTTTTTAAAGACACAACATCATTTTTTTGATCATCTCCTTTGCGTAACATATTTTACTTTCAATGTTAATGAGGTGTGATAGAAGCAATATGCTTCTTATTATCTTCTTTGTATTTATTTTAAAGATTTGGTTTATCTGGTATCAAACAAAAGCTAAAGGCAAATAAAACTCCTTTAAGGAGTTTCAATACCGTCATATCAATCGTGAATGCATAAATGTGATATACCAAAAAATCAACAGTTCCTAATAGAATGGGTAACAAAGCAACTTTGTCGCCCACGACCATCAAATCACCACCCTCCCATTGTCAAATTATAGGTATGAAAAAAGTTTTGGCATCAAACAACTCAACTTTTATTAATATTAAAAATGAATTAAAAAAATTCTTTTGTATTTCTAGAACCCATTTTATCTCCCATGCTTATTTGTTATTTATTTCCTGGTTACTAATAGTAGGAGCAATGTAATACTCTATTCCAAAAAAAATGATAAAGTTTGAAATAACTTTCGAGACTTTTTTCATATGAAGGATTTACTTGTTATTAATATAGTTTAGCCTCTATTATTCTTTAAATCCTTTGTTTCATTTCGAAAGTATCATAAATAAGGTCGATGTAGAGGAAATGACTGCATTTCCTTACAATTTTCTAAATTAATATAAGATTCTTTTTTATTTCTAAAAAAATGGATAATGAAAATTTGAGAGTATTCAATTAAGAATCAATTGAACCTAACTTGCCAAAAAAAAAAAATCAATTGAAACTATGGCTTCATATTTTTATAGGCCTGGTTAAAACTATTCTCAGATTGGCCCGTAATTGGATTGAGGAAGCTAAAACCCTAATGTAAAACCCAAACAGGGGGTATAAAATAAAACTTGGTAATGATTTTCTATTTTGCCTTTATTGTTTGTCAATTTGATTTGCTTCCACCTAATACCCTGTCATTCTTCGTTTCAATCTTAGTCGCATTGGGTATAGGTTGATTGTCAAAAATATTCATTTTCCTCTGCTAATTGAAGGGTGTTGGATTATTGATTGGAAGCAACGGAAGCCTTCGGTTGCGGTTCGACCAGTGGGTGCTCTGCCAAGCAATGGCTCGCATTAGAAACGTATGTTTTCTTTTCTTCCTGTGCTTTCCTTTTGTACGTGGTTCAGTTTTTCGCTGGTGTTACGCTCGTTGGTTTGAGTTTTAAATTTTTGTTTGGTTGCCGAGAAAACGGAACAGTTTCGAATGTTAGAGTTGTCTGTTTAGGGCTTAGGCGGAGGATTTCGAAAATTGAGTTGCGCTTTTTGATGTGCGTATACATGTCTCGTTTGGATAACAACATATTATCTTCTGAACGAAGCAGAAGAAGAGGAAAACGTTTGTGAAGCCGGTAAAAGTAAAGAAACATGCCAACGTCGATCATATTACAGGTGATAAGGTCCCCAAGAGTTTTGTTTTTTCGAGAGGAAAGTTGCCAAGTCCTCTTAAACAGCTGCAGATGGACTTAAGGAAGTTGATGCTTCCCTATACAGCTTTGAAGCTTAAGGTGAATGCTTTCTCTATTTTTTCACTATGCTTCATTGTTTTCTTAAATCTTCTCTTTTATTTGTGCATCATATTTTCTATATGTTGCATTTAGCAAAGAATTTTGTCAGTGATAGCGATTACTTGAATTGATTCTTCTGTTGAGTAGGAAGTTAGTGAGTGAAATTGAGTGTTGACTGCCAATTTGGCTGTGTCATAATTGTTGATTATGTAACTTGTTGGTTACTATTTGTGGGTTGATTTCAGGAGAAGAAAAGGAACAATCTAAAAGACTTTCTGAACGTTGCTGGGCCTATGGGTGTTACTCATTTCCTTATAATATCAAAAACTGATACAGCTCCCTTTTTGAGGGTTGCAAGGACTCCACAAGGTCCAACCCTGACTTTCAAGATTCATGAGTATTCATTAGCTGTTGATGTTGCTCAATCTCAATTACGCCCAAGATCTCCCCAAGATCTTTTCAAGAATCCTCCCTTGGTATTTTTTTTGTCTTTAGCTTGTTCATTGGTAGTTGCAACTGATTCTATAAGGCTTGGTCCATTGGCATGAGGAAGGAGATCTGAAAATTCCTTTTGGTTTCTTGCATATATTCTGAAGCCAGAATGTTTTAGTTGTTTCATACTAATGTGTCCCAATGTTTATACACCAGTCATCTTGTGCAATAGGTTTCACAGATTCTGTGCTTTCAGTTTCCATATTATCACAAAAGAGTCGATTATTATGTTTTAGCTAACTTCTTTTATTGAACTTATTTTGGTTTGGTCATTCAAAATCTCAATCACTTATCACTTTTTTTATTGTATGTCTGATGTGGATTTTGCATTATATTGTGCACAGATTGTTCTTTCCGGTTTTGGATCAGCAGAACAGCATTTGAAGCTAACGACCATAATGTTTCAAAATGTATTTCCATCCATCGATGTCAACACTGTAAGTGGCAAAAAAACCTATTAAAACTTGTACCAACTAGCTTTATCCCAAAAAGAAAATAGTTGAACTTGGACCAGTTGGACTTATTTGCTGAATATTGTCTTTTTCAGGTCAAACTTTCTTCTTGTCAAAGAATTGTGTTACTTAATTACAATAAGGACACAAAACTTGTAGATTTTCGGCATTATTCAATCAGACTTCAACCTGTGGGTGTTTCCGGTAGAATTAGGAAGTTTGTCCAGAATCATCAGGTTCCTGATTTGAGGAGTTTGCAAGATGTGAGCGATTATGTTACAAAGTACGAACCCTGCTGTTTTTTCTCCCTTGCTGTTTAGTTTTTGGATGCAGCAACTTACTTTAACATGGAACATTAGCATAGAGTGCATATCATTGACATCTGTATGCAATGGTTCTGGTACTTTTTGTTGACTGCCTTTTCCTGCTATATATATATCACTGGTTCTATTGGATTATATTTGGTGGTACCCATCTTTGGTTGGGTGTTATTTCTAGACCAGTAAAATATTACTATTATCATTTAGAGAGAATATTTGTATAATACAGAATATTACATAGTGATTGGCCTAATTGCCTTGCCCGATCTAAGTAAACTGAGTAGAAGGGGATACTGCCACCATAAACTTTGGGGCAATATCACACCTATGTGATTCCTTTTTTTCTGTGTAACTTTCGTAGTGGGAACATGAGGATATAGAAGTTAGAACATCCCAGTAGTAGTTGTGAAGAGAATTAAGAGGTTAAGAATTAATGCTGTGCATGTGAATGGCAAAAAGATGACTACCATATGACTTCTTATAATATAGGTTCCCTATATTAATTGTTTACTTGTGCAATTAAAGGGCTGGTTATGGTTCAGAAAGCGAAGCTGACGATGAAGCAGCAACAGTGACTTTGACTAGTGATCTTAATAGAGTTAACAAGGCTTCTACCAAAAGTGCTGTCAAGCTTCAAGAGATTGGACCCAGAATGACTCTTCAACTCGTTAAGATCGAGGAAGGGTTATGTTCTGGCAGTGTCATCTTCAACGAATATGGTATGTTCATACTAGTTCTTATAGTAGCATTCGCTTCTTGGACATGTGTATTGCTTAATGAAAATTGCAAAGTGGAAAGTTAATAACCAGATTATGACTCTTGTCCAGTTGACTTCTGAAATATTATTGATTCCACATTTACTAGCCTGCAACTCTTGTTCAAAAATTGCCCAATTTGGTCTTATATCTCAGTAGTAATCTACTATTGAGCTATTCTCTCTTGGAAGTAAATTTCTGACTTTCAGGAGACTATTATTCTGCTGTATGTTGTGCTTACTCACACACATGACAAACGGTTTAGGCTTTCATAATAAGCGTTGCTTATTCACCAGGCACAGTTGTCGACAAGAATCAGGAAGGGAGAAAACAAGACAATACAGAAGATTCCTCAGAAGATGATGGAGATCAGGAGGAAGATGGTGATGAGGAAGAAAAGTAACGAGGAAGATTAAACCTTTTTACTGCATATGTATGTTGTGGAAAATCGTAGAAGCTAAACGAATGCTCTCGCAAAGAGATCTTTTGCCTCCACACTAGCCTCATCCTTCTGTATACTCATTTTGTTTCATTCATGCTGTGGCCAATACTGACAACATTGGAAAATTATGAACATGTATTTCTGATCGGACGTATGTTATATGCTTGCTACTATAGTATTTTAGTTATTTCATGCTTGAATGGAAGAGAAAGTCACAGCATAGCTTGTATCAGAGTTGAGTGAAAATGAATAGTTTGAAGGCAAAAAAGGATACAGTACAAAACAAAATGAAATGGGAAGGTGAACAATAAAAGTTAATCCTAGAAAATGCTGAGCCAGGCACTTGCAACAGAATGCAATTTTTGGACCATAGTATGCCAGCGCTCCACCGGTTTAGACAGACTTTCGAATGGTCTCTTCAGATGGAATCTCCAATGTTGCTCCACCATGTTCTGTACCAGGCTTAATCTCTGCAGCAATCAGAATGGGCATTCATAAATAGGCAACATCACAAGAATTTGGCTACATGCAAAGAAAAGCTGCTGATCTTAAGCTACGGGCTACAACAGTCGCTGGGGCAATTAAACGAGCATGTGGTGTGCATAGAGGAAAGTTAAGCATGAACACAACTAGATGATTGATGATGCGAGGTGGGAATTATTACCGTAGCCGCCACGGTCGTTGAGCTTGGCTTGGACAATCATGGTGGATATAAAGTGAGAGGCTTCACGTGCCTCTTCCAATAGCCTCTGGAGGTCGGTGCCGGAGGTCACGTGACGGTTCTCTTCGAATTTCTTCCTGATCTCAGCGGCGGATGCCTTCAGCATCAAAGCGTCGCCAGCGAACGATTTCCGAGTGGCCCTTATCAGCACTCTATATGCGCTTAATGCTTCTCCTCCCGCCATCTCTCTGCGCTTACGCCCCCATCAAATGGTCTTCGACGAGAATAAAAAGACCAAACTTACAGCCTAAACTACGTCGTCTTGCTCCACATTCCGAACCACACCAAGTCTTTTTGTTCTGTTTTGTTTTGGTTTAAGTTTTTTAGTCAAATGGTCACGACAAGATCCCAAATTCATTGTAACACGTTGCTTTACGTTAATAAAAGGGAACCTAGAAGTGGAGTGAATAAGGTTAACACATACATTTGAGACTACTGAAGAAGAATTCCATAACCAGACAAAAAAGGGTTACAAGTAACAAAATATTGTATTCATTTCACAACATTTCTGTAATACATCAAAATGCTACAATGCCATTCATCGATAAGATGTATGACGACAAAGGCAAATCCCACATCAACAGCAGGACTTTTGCAGTAATTCAGCACCAAAAATCTGACTGGGAAAAAAATAATCGCTCCAGGAAGCTGAAAGCTCAGGTTTAGACTTTAGAGGCATAAGGTCTTCCGACATCTATCACACAAGTATTCGTATCATTGCTTCGTCTATTAACCTCACTGATGGATTACAAGTGACCTGAGGGATATAAGAGAACTCAGTAGGTTGTGATGGGACGAAGTTAGGTCAGTGAGTCAACCATTCTGCAATCATGCTTCTTGCGGCGGCCTCTGTGATGGGTTTTTTGATCAGAGAAGTTTTTCTCTCCGGCAGCATTCGTATTAGAATCTGTATCTGATCCGAGGAAAAAGCAATCAGTAAGCATCCCCGGCTCAATTTTAAGAGCAAATGGTCAAAGAAACTAGATTTCAATTTCTTACGCCTGCACTAGGTCTTAACGGGAAGCAGCAGTAAAACCTTGGAAGGAAGAAACAGCAACCACTTAGATTCTCAATCAAGTTTCTTTTAATAACGCATCAAGTAAAAAGATGCAGATACAAAGGGATGAATGATCACAAATAACGGATATAAAGTCATAGAAGTCAAATCCATTCTTGATCATATTTCCTAAGCAACATTTTGTCATGTTTTTAGAGATTCCACCCAAGAAGGATTTAAACCGATTCAAGGACTTAAGGATTAAAGCATTCGAGGCTTGAAGATCATGAACATCAGAAGTCAGTTCTCAAAGAAAGGCCCAACACAAAATGATGCGTTCTTAAGTTCTCTTCATCTGCTTCCCTCCTCCGAACTCCCAATTTATAGAAGAGTGAAAATTTAGTTACGGTATCGAAGCCATAAACGAATTTCAACCAGTAAACAACCTCCGAAAGAAAGAAAAACAAACAATTAATGAAAACAAATGGTAAAAGGCTGAGATGAGAAGTTGAACCTCCAAATCGGTTGCCCCAAAACAACATTCTTGGATCTTCCTCTTCCTCATCAACCTCATCTCCATACCCAAACTCCGCATCACCTCTGTACCCAGGTTCACTTCCGTAACCGGACTCGTTGACTTGATGATCAAAGTTACCAAACTGACCAGCCCCAACAATCATATATTCCCTCTCCTCTCTCTCCTTTCTCCACGAAGTCTTCACCTCACTCACATCCGACGCCCAATTCGCATCCCCATTCCCAAACAGCTCCCCACTCGAGTCCGTCCCCACCGCCAAGGGCAAATCGGAACAAGTCCCATGCGCCGCCGATGCCCCGACGGAGCAGCACCGCCTGGTCCCACTCCGGTCAGAGCTCCGACCCGAAACAGAACGCGATCCTGGGCGTCGTCGGCGCTTCCGCTCGAAGATTCTAAAACTGGGTCTCTTGTAGGAATTTGGTACGGCGGCGGCGGTGGTGGACTTGTCATCGTCGACGAGGGAGAGCTTGGACAAGTCGATAGAGAAGGAGGTAGAGCGGTTGGAGAGGCAAGGGCGTTTGGTAAGAGAGTGAGTTGGGTGAGGTTTAGGAGGATCGGAGTCTAGGTTTTGAAAGTGGAATGGTCTCCATGAGTGGAGCTGGAAGGTGCAGGAGTCAATCGAATCTATGGTTCTGTGAGACATGCGACGGATGAGAGAGGGTCTTCAGATGAGACTTAGCTGGTTTTGTGAGGAAAACAAGAACTATTGCTTCTGAGTTCTCGAGGAATTTCTTACATCACATTTGGTGATGTCTTGTTATTAATGCACGTCACAGTAAAAGATTCTGATTTTTGTTTTGGCTTTGGGGGGTTTATCAAGAATTAAAGAAAATAGGAGGAGCGAGAAAAAAAAAGAAATGTTTCACGTGACAGAAACGGGTCCAAGCTACTAGGGTGCAAACGGCCTTATCAATCAACCGGCAAGGAACAAAGAGAGCTGAACCATCGCCGATCGGCATTGGATAGAGGAGATCGCTAGGAATGGCATCGGGGTGGGGGATCAACGGAACCAAAGGCAGATGCTACGATTTCTGGATTGACTTCAGCGAGTGTATGTCTCGTTGCCGAGAGCCCAATGATTGCGCTCTCCTCCGCGAAGACTATCTGGAGTGCCTCCATCACGCTAAAGAGGTTTCTTCTGTATCTCTCTTTCATTAACGCCCTTCTTATTCCTTTGTGTGTTGTCCAATTTTCTTCGATTTTGGGGTTTCCGCATCTCATCACTCGTTCTATAAGCTACTTGGGTTTCTTTGTTCTATCACAGTTACAGATGTTTTCGGCTTCCCGGGGTCTTGAAATATAAGAAATATTTGAAAACCTAGTTGTATTGAGTGAAATGTGGCTTTATTTTTTTTTTGGCTGAATATGATTATGAACTTTGTTTTATTATTTCATCATAGTGAGGAAGAGCTGTACTGGTATTGAATCATCAAGTGATGGATGATGTGAAACGAGTGTACTCCTAGTTTACTGACCTCACCTTCTGCTGCTTCAAACAAGTCTGTGATCACTCTTTTTCTGGGCCTTGAGCCCCTTTAGGCCATGGCTATGTTCTACCCTAAAAAGCACGTACGGACACACAACACGTGTTCGAATACACCAACTTTTAAAATTTGGTGGATATATACATATATTATAAAATTTAGAATTAAAAAAATTTAGAATTTATAATATAATAATATATATTGATTGATGTGTTTCAAGACTTTCAACATCTTGATAGTTCATACATATTTGGTACTTTATAAACTCCTCTAAAAAAATATGAAGCATATATTCCATTAAGCAATTTGTCTACAATCTCCTATTCAAAAGTAGAATTAGTCATTCATAGGGGTATTTACAATCAAAAAATCTAACTAAAGTATTTACTCTCTAATCACTTTACTCTCAAACATTGGCATTACTTTCATCAGCAAAGATCACACTCTCCAACTCTAATTCATTAAGTGACAGATTGACAACTTCAAGGATTCCATGTTCATCATTAATTGGTGAAAATTCATCTCAAGCAATATCCCACATCATTGTTTCTCTTTGTTTGTATTGTGAAGATTTTCTTCAAATGAGTCGCAAATTAGTATGAATGTATATTAAATTCTCAGCACGTTTAAGTTTGATCTTATTCCTTTTAAGAGAGTGAATAAAGAGTAAGTACTTCAATTTCGTTCACAACAAGATGAAGATGATGGTTGTCAAAGTAACTTGAGTGCAATCTTTTAAATAATTAGAGCATGAACATTATGAACTAGCCATCAAGATTTTGTATCAAGGATATCTCTATCATTTATAGAGTCATAGTCATCAAATGTCTATCATCCAAAAAATTAGCAAATTTAATGTTTGCTTTTCTCTGATATTCTACATCAGGAAAGTACCTCTTCAAATATTTCAATCTTTCATTGGTGAGCTCCACATCTTGATGTAGTGGAACTTGTTTTGAGTCTTTACTCAACTATTCATGGCTATAATACCTATATATTTGTAAGAAAAAAATGTTATAAATTATTCATCAATTATCATTTATTTATCTCTAATAGAAAAGAAAATTTCTAAATTTGAATAATCACCTTGGATTCAAAGAATGAGCTAAACAATGAAGAGTGGTACTACTTTTTGTTCAACGCTCAATTAAGAATTGGTGGACCACTTCATAAAAGGTTGAAGATTCATTGTCATCCTCTCTTTCAAAAAGATATATGACCTTTCTTACTTTTTCAATCATGGAATCTCACATCTCATTACACCAAATGAAGAGTAGATGCATCCGTATCTGTGCCGCTTAAAACATCATAAATAGGATTGGTGAAAGAAAGAATAAAATCTATCTTTTGCCACCATCTATCACTCATTAGCTTCTCGTTGACAAATTCAGCTTTGCCAACTTCATCTTTCTTGTAAACAGACCATTTTTCACTTATCACCATCTCTTGGAGCTCATGTTTAAGAAGTTTAAATCGCTTCAACATCACTATTGTAGAAGCAAATCAAGTAGGAGCAACATTAAGTAACTTAAATGAAACAAACTTATTAAAGATGGACAACCTCATATGGTGATTAACAATGAAGTTCTTAATAAAAGAAACATCGTCAGCAATTTGTGAAGTCCAAGAACATTTTTGATACACAAGATTGTTCCTTTCTGTATTCTTAGCCGCATAAATGTTTTTCAAAGCAAGGTTAAGAGTGTGGACAATATAAAGAGTGCAAAAAATAGTTGAAAACTTCAACTTAATTATTAAACCAGCCGCCCTACAAACCGGTGCGTTGTCCGTTACAATTTGCACGACATTATAAAAACCAACTTCCATAATCACATCTCTCATTTGCTTGGCTATAAAGTCCTTGTCCTTCATATTATCGGAGCAATAAATTGTTTTCAAAAACATTGGCCTACTTTTAGTCACAGTCATAAAGTTGAGAAGAGGTCTTCTTTGTGGATCACTCCACCCATCATTTACAATGCTCACTCCTTTTTGATTCCATGCATTCCTTATAGGTTGAAGAAGCTTATCAACATGTTTTCTTTCTTTGTCAAGTAAAGTCATTCTTAACTTGTTGTAGCTTAGAGGAACATAATCACTAATATAATTATTAGCGACAAAAGAGAAAGCTTTGATGAAATGAGGATTCCTTGCAAGATGAGAAGGCAATCCTAAAGAGTAAAACATTCTAGCAATCTCAAGATCTAAATTTTCTCTAGCTTGCATGTTGAAAGCATCCTCTGGAGGTCCTGATGTTGCCCTTCTCTTTCTTGAATCAAAACTACTAATACATGATGCTTTATCAGTTGAGAAATTTTGAGATTGACTAAATAAGGGTGGAAGAGGGACAGGTCTTGCCTTGAAATTTTCAATCAACAATGTAGCTTCATTGTCAATTTTTTTAAGTTTTGTCACTTTTGAGGATAGAATGTCACCACAAACTCGAGTTTTCTTGCCTGACAATTTTAATAGGTGCGCCCTTACCCTAGTGTAAGAACCTCTGAATGAGCTATGGCAAAAACTACACTCAAACTCAAAATTTTTACCACCCTCTGTTTTATTTTTTTTTCACCATATATTTCTATAGTGGTTTTTTTGGATTTTCTTATTCAACACCACTATTAGAAGCCATAGAAAAAGAAGAATAATGGATTTAAATACCTAATTAAGATACCAAATTGTATTAACAAACAAGTAAATAATATCAAGAAACAACAAAGTGTTTTTATGTCAATGAAGAAAGCAAGACAAGAGAACAACTTTCAACTAAACACATTTCTAATATCAAAATCACACATGAAGATTGCTACTTCTAAATAAAGATTGTAGCCTAAAGCAGTCCATCCATAAAATCATCAATATTGCATTGCAAAACAGCAACTAAACACTCACCAAAAACATGCTGGGAGAAACAAAAGTCTTGGAATAATTTGAATATTTGATCAAGTGCAACACCAAGACACTCAAATTATCATAAGTGATTCTAAGGCCTTATGAATATGATTTCTGGCTTTCTCTCTGTTAAGGTTTTTATGTTTCAATCTTCTGACCAATATTTTCCTTTCCTTTTATCTTGAGGTTGCTCAATTCATAGAGAATCATAGATCGCGACATTGAGACATTACTTAGTACCTTATCCTAAGTACTAAGTATTTGAATACTTAGGATAAGGTTTTTAGGCTTTATTGGCCTTTTTTTGGACTAATCATTTTCTTTTTCTTCTTCTAGGTCTGTCATTGGGAGTTAAAAACCTTGCTTTCAACATGCTAGTTAGAGAAAATTTAGATCTTGAAATTGCTAGAATGTTTTACTCTTCATGATTGCCTTTTCATCTTGTAAGGAATCCTCATTTCATCAAAGCTTTCTCTTTTGTCACTAATAATTATATTAGTGGTTATGTTCCTCCGAGCTACAACAAGTTAAGAACGACTTTACTTGACAAAGAAAGAAAACATGTTCAGAAGCTTCTTAACCTATAAGGAATACATGGAATAAAAAAGAAGTGAGCATTGTAAGTGATGGGTGGAGTGATCCACAAAGAAGACCTCCTCTCAACTTTATAGCTGTGATTGAAAGTGGGTCAATATTTTTGAAAGCAATTGATTGCTCCGATAATATCAAGGGCGAGGATTTGATAGCCAAGCAAATGAGAGATGTGATTATAGAAGTTGGTTTTTATAATGTCATGCAAATTGTGATGGACAACGTACCGATTTATAAGGCAATTGATTTAATGATTGAGGCGGAGTTTCCAACTGTTTTTTGGACTCCTTGTGTAACATCCCGTTACTGTTAGCAAGGGTATTCTGGTAAATTGGGACAGACTGATAGGGTTTCATTGCATTCATCGATTGAGCATGTTACTGGCCTCTAATTATAGAGGA
>JANIPM010000009.1:33320112-33335579 GCA_027478405.1 Erythroxylum cassinoides
TTTAATAACATAAACCATTTTTTGTTAATAATTTATTATAAAAATGTTAAAATAAGTTTAAGTAATTTAAGTGTTATTTAATGTCAATACTAAAAATATAAGTTTCTGAAAAAAGTATAAATTAACTCTCCTTAATTTCTAGTGTTTATTAATATTAATTGAATTTTTCAATAATTGTTAAGTTGATTTATCAAAAAATGTCACCTATATTTAAACAATTAAAAGTAACAAATTATTTAATAACAATACTATTCACTATTAAATAATTATCATTAAAAAAAAGTAAAAATTAGATTCAGATTCTCTTAAATCAGTCCAAGTCTTCACAATGAATTATTAATTAACATCATCCACATTTAAGGAAAGCGAATCCCATTTCGATACAACTCCTTCAGAGCAGAAATAACGATGGCTGATTCTAGTTTTGTGTTCTCCAGGCTTCCGGACGACGTCGTCCTCAAAATCTTCTTCAAGCTCCAAGACGACCCTCGGAACTGGGCTAAGCTTGCTTGCGTCTGTACCAAGTTTTCTTCTCTCATACGCAACATCTGCTGGAAAACCAAATGCAACTCCACTATTCCCGCCGTCGTCGCCGATCTCCTATCCTCCTCCGACTCCTGCTCCTCCCTCCACAAGCTCAACGTCTGCTGTCCCGGCCTCCTCCACGCTGGCGTCCTCCTCGGACCCGACCAAGAGTACCAACGATCGACGACGACGCTGTCTCTATCTTCTTCCAGCGTTTGGGATGCTAAAGCCGAAACAGCCTCCGACGGTTGCAATTGGTCCTTGCTTGACGACCTCTATCTCGATACCATTTGCAACGCATCAGAGTCGCGAGATGGATCTATCGATGGATGTGAAGACGTTGCAGATAAAACCTGCATCGGGGTCGGCCGCGATTTCTCTGCTTGTAAGCGTAGAAAAATCTGCAGGTCGCAACTGTCTCATTTAGCATCTGGGGTTTGGAATCTCAGCCGGGAACAAGGGAACAAGTTGCTGGCGAGTCGGTTTCGAGGGGATTGCCTGTACATCTGTGATTGGCCCGGCTGCGCTCACATGGAGGAGAAACGAAATTACATGCTCTTTAGAGGCATTTTCAAGAATTTTAAACAGTCCAGGGTTTGGACGACGATAAATGATGGAAATAGGAGCAAGATTGATCTAAATTGTGCCTTTTGTGGGTGTAAGGAGACTTGGGATCTGCATTCTGCGTTTTGCTTGAGGAGGTCCTTTGGGTACCATGACGATGGCGAGCCTGTTGTTCGAGCTTATGTCTGTGAGAATGGACACGTCTCTGGGGCTTGGACCAATATGCCATTGTATACTTGATGGTTCTGGCATGGATATTGTAACAAAATTACTATCAATTTCTTTCGCTATTCAGTCATGTTTTATGATTAAAGTTAATTGGGTTTCGCTGTTATGTGATTGACTGATTCCTATGTTAATGGCACTGTTCTTTTTGTGTCTTAGTTTAATGAAAGGATTTGCTTCTATCCTTGCTTTTGCACGTCTGAATTGCTGCTATTGACCTATATGGCTCCAGTGAGACAAGCAGACTAGTTAACTTTGATATTCTAGTTGTGTCTGTTATCCCTTGCTTTAGGTATGGGACGACCTTGGGGAGTCCAGATCTTCTATCCAATTTTATGGTGTCTTATTCTGTCTCATGAATCTCAGTCATTTATTTATGTGGATCCTGCATAAATAAACACGGAACCCGCATAAATAAATGACTGAGATTTATGAGACAGAATAAGACTCCATAATATTAGACAGAGGATCCTGTCTCAACCTTGGGTAGGTTAATTGCTTTGGAGATCGTAATTTCACAACCTACACTCGAGCCTTTTTGTCTTTTATGTCTCTGCATGCGAGAAGAATTCAACATCTTAAATATGATTAGGAAGAATACGCATTTGTCAAGTTCTGTATCTGCATGTGGGAATGTTAGTGCTTTTCCTGATGACCTTAATAGGATATACGAGTGGTGAGCTGACTTTTCTGAAGTGGTTTGGGCATTGTGGACTAGGGCAGTGCTTGAACTAGTTTTAATTTATTCATGGAGATAATCTCATCTGTTGCCTTGAAGTCAATGTCATTGAGCTGCAAATGTTACCTGATTGTGACCATGCAACTTTCTTTTTAACCCAACAGTAAAAAAGCCTGCTCTGTTTCTACAAAGCGCTGACCCTGATCCCTCTAAGATCCACCAAGCAACTGCAATCTTCACTGTATTTTCTTGTTGAAACTCATGAAAGATCCTGAAATAACGAACAGATTTCACGTCTTTCTTGTTGTGGGTAGATGACGGGGAATTATTAAATGAGCTGATTGGTAAGAAGGATGCACAAGTTCTTCCCCGAGCAGAACTTGGAAGAAAAGAATCAAGTATGTTCTTTTGATAGTTTTTGTTCATTTGGTAGAAGAAAGTTGTTATATATGAAAGGGATACTTGTCAGAAGGTGGATTTAGATGATACAGGAATGCTCCCCTTCGTTTTTTGCTGTAGTCAGCCGTGACTTACTATTTGAAGACGAATCTTCCGATCAATTGCTATGTGCTTGTTTAATGTTTTGAACGAGAGAAATTGAGGATTCCGGATGCATTCCTTCATGTCATTTTGAACTGTGAAGTTACAGGGTTTTGGTGGCTTGTAGGTTTTAGATTCGATCATGAGGAGAGAAAAAGATGGCACAACTTTACATGCTAGACCTCTAAGGGTCCAACTAAGTGAACTCATCTATTTGGATTATTTTATACCCGTTATATTGTTGTAAGGTTAAGAGAGGTTTAGAACATAATGAAACTCAAGTGTCAGATTAAGAATCGTATTATGGTGAATTTAATACTCTTTTGGACTAGATAAATTAATTTGAGGAACATGAATAGTCTGTCTGAGAATGTGGTATGTTCGCTTGGGGACAATCAAGTATTTCTACAAATACGTCAAATAAGCTTATCCAGCCTCATATTTCATAAGATTACGATAACGATTTACACTTTTCTTCTCAACAACCTAACTAAACTTTGATATAACGAGTTTTTTTTTATTATTACAAAGGGAAAAAGAAAAAACAGAAATTTACATTAAAGCCTTAGGGTACATTGTACTGAGCGCATCCTGATGAAGGAGCTCCTGGAGACCCAAAGGGGGCGCGTGAAGGATAAGCAGGCCAGGGCGTAAGTCCCGCTAGCCGAGCTAAATTGTCCGCACACTGATTCCCTTCCCGAAAAAGATGCTGAAGTTGACACAACCACTCCCGCTGTAACAGCTGTTGGATACCTATCACCAAAAAAGAAATATCCATTAGAAAAATGAGTGGAGCAAAGAGAAAATTAATGACTTCTAGAGAGTCGACTTCAAGCACTACCCGGCGAAATTCGAGATCCCAAGCTAAAGCAAGGCCCGAAAATACCCCTCATAACTCTACTGACAACAGAAAACCTCCTTCTAGGTGGTGCTGAAACTCCCCTTTCTAGTCCCCCTGCTAATCACGAAGAAGCCCCAGCAGCAATCATCCGGGTACAGACAATATTAATAATGCAATAATGCGCCTACAGACAATATTAATAAACCAATCACCAAAACATTTATATTGTATGACATGAAGTTTCTTTTTGGACGGCTAAAATGTCAGCAGTAGTCATAAGTCTAGTGAAAGAAACGTAGTCAAACCCAATTCAGACAACAGATCCTTGTAACGAAAGCAACATAAAAGTAAGGGCACCTTCTGTGCCAGCCCTGCCAGATGCTCTGTCCACACATTTAAGACTGAAAGATCCTCGAGACTGAAATGTCAAATATTAAATGACAAGCGGATGAACCACAAACGTACCGCTGAAAAGACTACTCCGGAGTCCAGATCCGGACTAAGAGTTGTTTCTCAAGTAGCAATCTACTGGAATTATTTTGAACCATCAGTAGTATAAATCAAATAGATTCTTTGGATTAGAAACTACAAATACTATTAATTTAATTAGTGATATTCATTAATCTGAAACTGTTTTTATGTAATTTTAACTACATATTTTCTAATCTTCTAAAGGGTCTCACCCTTTTTTAGTGTTTTTTTAAATGTTTGAGTACATAAATATTAGAGTTAAATTGCATAATATTTATTACCAAAAACTTACTTGTTCATTGTTAACTTAAAGAATCCCTAAATATTAGGAATTATATTTAATCTCTATACTTTATTTAAAACATATTTTGATTAATATAAATTAATTTAAGTTTCTCAAAAGTCGACATGTGGCATCTTCCCACTAATTTCAGTGGCTTCAAGTGAGACAAAAGTTCCAGCTGGTGGGTGCAGTAAACTATAATGATGCATACAGTGACTATAAACCATAGAGAGTAGGGACTGCTTCTAAATTGGGAAGAGAATAGGATCCGAAGCTTTGTGGCTGCAACAGATAATGTGGAAGCTGCATCTATTTCTGGTTTTGTTACTAATAAGGTTAGCACTATTTATCTGTTGTACTGATGAATATAGCAGACATGAATTTCCCCCTGGTTTTGTATTTGGAGCCGCCACCTCTGCCTATCAGGTTAGATCATTACTTTTACTTCAATGCGCTTCTCTAGAACGAGTAACCTGAAAGTTAAAATGATTTGGAAGGTGGAAGGTGCTGCGAACTTGGATGGTAGGAGTCCTAGCATTTGGGACACTTTCACTCGCCAAGGTCCATAATTTCTACCTTTCCGTACATGTTTTCGCCTCAAAGTTTTTCCCTTTTCAAATGTTGTTTATTCTCCTTCAAGTCTGTTATAGTTCGGCGTAGTAACAAATCTTCAGTGACATTCCGAATGGTTCTACCAAGACTGAACTTGAGACTTCCAAATGTTTAACAATTGGATATGGAATGCTTTCTCTGATGAGAAACATGGTTGTTCTTTGTTATTTAATGATTCACTTAATGTTTTGGGACTTTCTGACTAAAACTCCAGGAAACATGCATGGAGATACTGCGGACGTGTCGGTTGATGGATATCACAAGTATAAGGTGCAGAAGCAGAACTAGACATGCCCGTATATAGACTAGTAGTTCAATTTCTATGTTGTTTAGGGTGTCTTGGTCTTATGTCTCTTGAATAGTTGCTTGGATTTTGCTTCAGGAAGATGTTCAACTTATGGCTGAGACTGGATTAGATGCCTATAGATTTTCCATTTCATGGTCAAGACTTATGCCAAGTACGGTTCTTTTCCTAATATCATCAGATATTAACAGACCAACACTTCATAGTTGTTATTGCCATACTTTGATAGCCACTATTCATTCATGTATTTCAGATGGAAGAGGTCCCATTAATCCAAAGGGGTTAGAGTATTACAACAACCTCATCAATGAACTTGTTAGTTATGGTCAGACCTCAAGAATTTTATTTTGTGATAGTTCTGATACATTGTTTTAATTTTCTGAATTTCTTGTTATCCGCTCTGCTTCTTAGCTGATTTTGTGGCTGATGAATTGCAGGCATCCAACCACATGCAACTTTATACCATTACGATCATCCCCAAATACTTGAAGATGAGTATGGAGGATGGGTTGACCGAAAGATGGTGTATGGTTCTTCAATCCCTTGAGTCTCTAGATTAGTGTAGTTCCTCTGCATCAACAAGCTTAAAATTTAGCTTTTAAGATGACTTGGTATCTCTGTGAACGCAGGAGAGACTTCACTGCATTTGCAGATGTGTGCTTTAGAGAGTTCGGTGATAGGGTATCCCATTGGGCCACTATAAATGAACCTAACATCTTTGCTTTTGGGGGTTACGATACCGGAGGGCTTCCACCAAAACGCTGCTCTCCTCCCTTTGGATTTAACTGTTCTGCAGGCAATTCCTCATCCGAACCATACTTGGCAGCTCATCACATGTTGTTGGCACATGCTTCCACAGCAAGATTGTACAGGACAAAGTACCAGGTGACATTTCATCTTTTTTATGCCTTCTTATTATTACTTAACATGATCTTATAAACACATCATAGCACTTGGTGATGTAGAGCAAGCAAAAGGGATATGTAGGGATCACACTTTTTGCTTTCTGGTTTAGCCCTCTAACCAACTCCACAGAGGACATTACAGCCATTGAACGAGCTAAGGACTTTTTTCTTGGTTGGTAAGTTTCACGACGATTACAGAGATGGGTAGCTCTTATTCATTCAGATTGACTTGTTACAAATGCAAAAAGAGCTTCATGTATCTCCTTATTGGTGCTCCAGGTTTGCAAAGCCCTTAGTATTCGGAGACTATCCTAACATTATGAAGGAAAATGTAGGCTCAAGACTTCCAGCTTTCACTGCTGGTGAATCAGAATTGGTTAAGGGTTCCTTCGACTTCTTAGGATTGATACATTACAGAATATTTTACATCAAAGACAGATCCAGCGTTCCATATCCAAAACAGAGAGATTTCTTCATTGATGCAGGAGTAGAACTAATCTGTATGTTTCAACCAGCTCTTTAAGAGATTGGTTTTAGCTAGGAGCTCCTTCTGAAGCTGCAGTGACTAACTATTTTCTTCTTCTTTTTTTTCAATTGTGACTATGCAGCTGCCTCATCAAATGAATTTGCTTCCCAGGTTAAACCCTTTTTCTATCTTTTTTACGTTTTGCCTTATCTTCTCTTCTTTGTGACATCAGATCACACACCATATGATTTAATTTCAAGTTTCAGTAATCATCAGTTCAATTGAAAGCTAACACCTGTGGCTTTGTCCATTTCAGTACCCTATAATGACTTGGGGATTGCAAGGAGTATTGGAGTACCTCAAACAACATTATGGAAACCCTCCCATATTCATCCACGAAAATGGTCTCTTCCTCTCCCTCTCTTTCAAATCTCAGTGTCTCTGTGGTTGCATATACTATCTATTACCAGTTGCTCTTTTCTTTCGTCGTATTCATTCCAAGATTAATAACCTTACGTGTACCTGTCATAAGAAAGGGTTTAGTACACTGAAAGGAGTCTGAAGAAAGTGCAACAAAAGGCACATCAAGTCTTTTGAACTGACTCTGAGCTATTGTTGTTTATGTTGAAAGGTCAAGTAACTCCATGGAATTCGTCTTTGGAAGATAGGTCGAGAGTGAAATATTTGCATGCTTACATAGGGACTGTGCTTGAAGCTATCAGGTACTATTCTGCTTTTCAATTGTGTCCTTGTCAGGAATTGCTTGCTTTTGCTTAGTGTCTAATAAGTTTTTGATTGAACTTTGATCTGCAAGTGGTACATCTAACATGCTCTTTCTATCTTGAAAGGAATGGATCGGACATGAGAGGTTACTTTGTGTGGTCCCTTTTGGACGTATTCGAATTATTGCAAGGCTTCGAGTCGAGCTTCGGCTTATACTACGTGGATTTGAAAGACCCAGAACTGAAACGACAGCCCAAGCTTTCTGCACGTTGGTATTCTGAGTTTTTAAAGGGAAAGATGATCAATTTAAGTGCAATTCTGGAACTTGAAAGCACATTGTTGTTTCACCATTCTCGTGGAGTTGCATTTCAGTTTACGGAACTATAACCTGAAATCAATAACACATTATTTACTTTCAGACAAAAACATTGTTTTCCAGAAAGATTCGTATGTCGACCCTTAAAGTCTCCTTTATTTGTCATCCCTTATCAACTTAATTTCAAATTATAATAAATTAAATATTCTTATCTTCATTTCATGGTTAAACATTAATGGTAATAATAATAATTAATCTAAAATTAGAATTTATGATCTTTTAAATAAAAAATAAAAAAAATTAGTATTTAGATGACCTTTTGAACATAATTTTCTATGTTCTTTGTGATTGTAACTAACGTAAATGTATGACTCAACCAGTATGGGTTTAGTACATCAACTTGAATACGGCTCCTCTGAATTGAAATCTCACGTCTTTATATTATAATGGCTTAATATTGATGTTGAAGTATCCGATGTGGTAGTTGTCTGATTACAATCATAATGAATATTAAACAAGACAAACAAAAAAATATGAAGATAAAGACATGTCAATTAAATTAAAAGTCATTATTAATTTTTATAATTATTATGAGTACTATTAGAAATGAGTGAGTCACATTACTTGCAAATGCAATAATCTATAAAGTCTGCTTTAGGCAAGACTTCTTATGCACAACAAATTGCATCAGAAAAGAGAACCAAACTCATCAAAAGTCTGGAGGACTGATCGATGAATGTCAAAGCAAATAAGTGGCTCCTGCCAATTTGTCTACCAGTGTTTGTCTGTTCTCTTGTAGGGTTTGATGTACACGTCCAACCTATGACACCCATTTCATAAAGAGTGGTTGAGTATCACGTTTTAACTCTCGAGGTATTTTAGGAGGTTCTTAATTATAGAAAGACATATTTAAGTTATTCATATTCAAACTAATTCTCGTTCGAATCGAATAGATCTTTTTACAGGAGGTAAAATTTTGACCTTAAGTTTTAAACAATTGTATACATAAAAAAGGTTCACACCTGCAATCTCACTTGAATTAAAAAAGTTCCTTACTAACTTACCTTAACCTTGGATTGTTTTAACTCCAAATTTAACTCAACTAATTTACATGTTTAAACACAATTTGATTAATCTATGATATATGATTGCAGGGACTAGGGACTAGGAGAGAAGACAGCAGAAAGGACTGACTGTAGCTGTACACTTGGAAGGTAGCGGCTTGTCGTTTAAGTCTGAGCCTAGGCGTCACCAATTGTTTATGGTCCACGCTAGTCTTGGATACCAAACCAAACAAATTGATGTATGTCAGGACAAACTTCTTTATATAGAAACACATTAAAATTTATAAAACATTTTATCTTTCATTTAATTGTACATAATTTGTAAATTATTATATACAATTAAAAAAATTTCTAATATATAATATGAAATTAATTATTATAAATTCCAATCTTGACAAGAACTTGTTAGGTAAGTGTGGATGCATCCTGAACGTGATTTCCATCTTGCATCAAACAATTACCACCGAGATTTGTAGATTCTTTTGGAACTTTAGTTTAAACAACAGTTCAGGCAAATTATTGATTCATTTACTATTCCCCGTTCTTTTGATAAGTAACATAAGTTTCAAATCCTGAGAAAGCCAAACTTGACCGGAGGAGGAGACCAGTGAGGAAAGGAACTTCTGCCCCTGGAAGTTGGGATGTGGCGGAGAATGTGGGAGCTGTTTTGGTTGGTAGTTGTGTTGCTAAGTTCAGCAGTACCTGGCTCTTGTACTGATGAGTATAGCAGAAAGGACTTTCCACCAGGCTTTGTGTTTGGAGCTGCCACTTCTGCCTATCAGGTGAATTAGTTTTCTGAAAACTTCTCATGTGTTCGCACACAGTTCTTGAAGGAAGGTTCACTGATAAATTCTTGAAAATTAAGGTGGAGGGTGCTGCGAACATGGACGGAAGGAGTGAAAGCATCTGGGATATATACACACACGAAGGTCAGCTTCTATTTCTTATGTATAACTGGCTGTTCTCGGTTCTGTAGAAGTCTGAACTTGATATTCCTTATTGTTTTTGCTGATGGGATGTGGAGTGTTCTTTAAGGATATCATCATCTTTTGCAGGATTGACTTAATGATTGAAATTTTGTTTCTGAATTTCCAGGAAACTTGCACGGAGCTACTGGAGATGTAGCACTTGATGAATATCATAAATATAAGGTGATTTAACATCCCCTTCACGTAGATAATTGCTCCCACTTGTTATCGGTGTCAGTATCTTGATTGGCCTCGTTCTTGCTGCAGGAAGATGTTCAACTTATGGTTGAGACTGGATTAGAAGCCTATAAATTTTCCATATCTTGGTCAAGACTTATCCCAAGTACGGTTTCATAAAATACCAGTTAACCAACTAAACTGACGATTTTACAGCACTTCTTCTCATAGTTTGACTGCTGTGTGTCACATCTTGCAGAAGGAAGAGGACGCGTGAATCCAAAGGGCTTAGAATACTACAACAATCTCATCAACGAGCTTGTTAAGAATGGTCGGAGCACAAAAGTTTCAGAAAACAGATATTAAGAGATTAGAAAAGAAATTTTCTGATTGCTTTTTATCTACCCTTCTTTTACTTCCAATTCTGGTACTGCAGGCTTCGGATCGTGTTCTGTTTCTTCAGCTGAAAGTTTTGTTTATCAATTGCAGGCATCCAACCACACGTTACTATATACCATGATGATCATCCCCAGATACTTGAAGACGAGTACGGAGGATGGGTTAACAGAAAGATGTTGTATGGTTTCTGAACTTGTTCTTGTACCATTGTTTCTGCTTCTCATGCTTGGGAATACTTCCTTGCATCAACAAGCTTAAAACAGGAGAAGAAATGACAAAAATAACTTAATATGTGGTCTGCAAACGCAGGAGAGACTTCACCGCTTATGCCAACGTGTGCTTTAGAGAGTTCGGTGACAGGGTAAGACATTGGGTCACCATTAACGAGCCTAATATCTTCGCAATTGGTGGTTATGATGGTGGAATGTTTCCGCCAAGACGATGCTCTCCTCCTTTTGGGTTTAACTGTACTAGGGGCAATTCAACCTCCGAGCCATACTTGGCAGCCCATCACATGTTGTTGGCTCATGCTTCGGCATCAAGATTGTACAGGACAAAGTATCAGGTAGGTGTTTCATGTTAAAACATTCATATAATCATTGCCTGAAGAGATTTCGAGTCAGCATTTTTCATGATGCACCTGATTATGCAGAGAAACCAGCAAGGACAAGTAGGGCTCACCCTCTACGCTTTCTGGTTTGCTCCTGCAACCAACTCCATAGAAGATATCACTGCCACTGAACGAGCTAAAGACTTTTTTCTTGGTTGGTGAGTTCCAGAACAAGAAGACAGTAGCAAATTTTCTTTAGCCATTATACAAACTGTCTACCCACTGTGTTTCAGGTTCGCGAAGCCTTTAGTATTTGGAGACTATCCTGATGTCATGAAGAAACGTGTAGGCTCAAGACTTCCAACATTCACTGCTCGTGAATCCAAGTTGGTTAAGGGCTCGCTTGACTTCCTAGGACTCATACACTATACTGCATTTTACATTAAAGACCTCTCCAGTGGTCCTCAATTTGCAATTAGAGAGTTTTTTCTAGATACACAAATAACCTGTATGTTTTCACCAACCCTTTCGATAGATTGTTTTGGGGAACTTAGTCGATTGTACCTGACTGAAATCACTAATGATTTGTGTGGTTCTGTGCTTGCAGTTAGCCTGGAAAATATTTCATATACAGGATACCAGGTGAAAATTCATTTTCTACCATATATTTCACTTCTTTCTACTATTTCAAAAACAGGAGTTGTAACATGGAATTTGACCTTCATGCTTATAAAACATTTGTTATGATTAATACTCTCCTGTCCAATTCAGTACCCGCTACTGCCGTGGGCAATGCGAGGACTATTAGAGTATTTCAAGCAAGATTATGGCAACCCTCCAATATATATCCACGAAAATGGTAACCCCCAGCCTTTTCTTGCGACCAAGTGCTTCCGGTCATTCAATTCATGGAACTTACTCTTTAAACTTTGGACAGGTCAAGTAACCCCACGTAATTTAACAATGGAGGACTCATCGAGGATTGAGTATCTGCAAGCATACATTGGAGCTGTGCTCGACACCGTAAGGTATGTCTGATGTGTTTAAACGCTGTTTTTATGCAGCAATCACTTGTAAAAACTACTCCTTATCAACATGCAAAGCTGTCGTGGTGATTCTGTGCACTAATAATTAACAGCAGCCGTTCTTCTGTGATAATGAACTGAAATATATGAGTTTTATATCGCGGATATATGGCAATTGCAGGCCGCTCTCTTACGGCAGTAGAGGTCGCAATTATGCTCATTTCGTTTGCAGTTGCTGCACTAATTAATTTGTTGCCATTGATACAGTTTAGAACACGTTTGATTGTTTATAATTGATCTTAGTTTCTTAAGTGATAGCCTAGCTCCTTTTGCTATTTTGACAGGAATGGATCAAATACGATAGGTTATTTCGTTTGGTCCTTAATGGATGTTTTGGAGGTATTGGATGGCTATGGCTCGAGTTATGGTTTATACTATGTAGATTTGGACGATCCAGAGCTGAAACGACAACCCAAGCTCTCTCAACATTGGTACTCCGAGTTTCTTAAAGGGAAAAGAGTTGGTTTGGATGGAGTTCTTGAGCTTGAAAAGAATACATCTGGTCGTCCTCATGCACTACCTTTTCAGTTCTATCAAAGTCAGTGATGCTTATTAGAGATTATATGTTCCCTTCCAGGATCTATAATAATTTGCTTTTGACCAAAGTTATTATTGTATCGTTTTGTGATACAAACCCACCCCAGCTGTGAGAAAGGGACATCTTTGTATGTGAGCGAACATTCGCTTGTTACCTTTTTGTATCAAGTTCCATGTTTCACGAATGCTTGTTGAGTCACTGGCAGAGATTAGGTTGCTGTACCAGCAATGGAATCGCTACAAATTCAAATCTTTAGTTATCCATATCCATTAAAAGTCCTTCAGAAACATTACATAAGTTCCAACTGTCGGGGTGTTGGTTGAGGCACATGAATGATTTGCTTACATGTCCCTCGCATGGCAATTGGGTTTTAGCAGAAGCCTACTTGTCGAGGGAATTACTGAATTTGTATCAAACTCGTGTACCTTCTGCAGGAATATGTACGTCTTATGGCTGGAACTAAGCTAGATGCTGATAGAAACTCAACCTCATCCAAGTACGGTTGCAGTTCCCAGTTCAGATCAAGCAGAAACAATTTAACAAGTTCTGGGGTCCTGTTAATATTTTACTGATTGTCATTTTATGTTTGCTAGCTGGAATGATTCCATAAGCCGACGTGCTAGTTGTACCTCAGGAGACTCCATCATACTCTTATGAATCTACTGAACCGACTGATAATCCAAAGGGCTTGCAGTGAACTTAAAAGACATGGTCATCGAATTTAACAAAAATTAATCATGTAGTATTGAACAACTTGCTGGAATTGGTGATAAATACTCCATCCGATTCATAATAAAAGTCGTTTTAGATACATTTTAACTATTCAAAATAAGTGTCATTCTTCACTTTGTATGCATGTTTATAATTTTTCTTCCAAAATTAACCTTTCATTTCTCTCATCTTAATTATACAGATCACAATTTCAAGACAATTTAATATGCAATTTTTCTCACATGCTAATTTTATGGAAGTATTAATAAGGGTATATCTATAATTTCATTAGCTTTCTTAATAAGCGTGTATTTTTCTAAAACGACTCTTATTATGAATCGGAGGGAGTACTACTTAACCCGTTATAATTCTATTTCTATCCTAAAATAAGGTCGTTTTGAGTTTGTTCATATAAATCGATATCGTTTTGGAGAAAAAAAATAGTTAGAATATTGCACTAACTACTATAAGGAAAAAAGTTTAGACATCAATAAGAAAAATAGTCTTTTTCTATATCTCAACTTGAACTTTACAATTATCCTTTATATAAGTTAAAAATTAAGGACGAAAAGCTTGCTCTTAACTAATACATCATTGACCTAAAAGCTAAAAACTCTCTTTTTTAAGTAGAAAGAAATAGTGAATTGGAGACAAGTAGGAGTGACCTAAATGGTTTCAGCTCCTCACTTAAGGCTCTCCTTTCTAAGAGGTCTTGAGTTCGAGTTACATCAAAAGAGGAGAAATAAGAAATGTTTCTATTAATGATCCTCTAGCCCCTTTGGCAAAGCTCCTTGATAGGATCAATTACGAACGTATCGCTTCAAGAGGCAGTATAGGAGTTGGAACTATTAGGGACCTGGGGGTTCATGGGAACATGACGCTGAGCAGGGGGAGGCCAGTGATAAATTGTCAGCTAAACAATTAAGTATGTGAGGACTCCTTGTGCGTAAAAGTGTACACGTTACATAGGAACCTGAGGGATCTTGGGTTCCAGGTTTATATCATCTAGGACTCTTGGAGTGGGGTCTTAGGGGCTTACGATTAGTCCGGCCTAATGTAATTAAAAAATAGTGAATTGGATGCGAGATGGTGACAAGGATATGACATTTTTGTTAAGATGATGCTTGCCAGAAGGAACCCTAACAAAATCACTAATCTATGTAATGAATAAGTGTAAGGATATAGGAGCAGGAAGAACTTAAGGAAGAAGTTTAAAAATTCTTTCAAGGCACATTAGGATCATCCAACTCTAGTAATACTTTAGTTTCCCTTCTCAATATCTTTATAAATCAAACTCTCTCTGTTGATCAATTATAAAAGCCTAATGAGGCCTATCTAAGAAAAGGTAGTGGAATATGATTTGAAGAGCCTCAACCCCAAGAAAGCATTAAGGCCGGATAAACTAAATGGTTGCTTTTTCAAATAATCTTGAACCTTGGTAAAATTGCATGTCACAAGTGAAATAGTGGAATTCTTCAATTCGGTAAGACAAACATTTTTTTTTGTTTCCTAAGGTCCCAAATATAGCTCCCTCATGGAATACAAGCCTATTACCTGCTATAATATCCTCTACAAAGTGATCTCCAAAATTCGTATAAAAAATGTAAGAATTTTCTACCTCAATAATTTGTAAGTGACAAGGTGCTTATATAAGTGGAAGGTGGTAGAGATAACATCTTATTAGTATAGGAGCTGATAGTGGTAGATTGCATAATATTTTAGTAGGTAGTTTACTATGTGTTTAGTTGTTAAATTGAATAATTAGTGCATATTTAGGGTAGGATTGTGCTGTTTAGTTGAACATTTGTGTTGTGAGTGTTTATGGGTTATAGTATGCCATTGAGCTTAAATTTTGTATATATGAGGTGTCTTGACGTGTTTATTAGTTTTTCAGATCAATTATCGAAGAACGAAGGAGAATCGAAGGAAACCCGAAGCAAAACCCAGAGCCACAATCGTGGCCAATGTGCCATGGTCATGACAGAAACAAGATGAAGGAGCCACGATCGTGGCATCATTTGCCACGATCGTGACAGAAGGTAAATGTCAAGGCCACGATCATGGCCTACGCGATAGATAGCAAGCATCGACTTACCGAACTTCATTTTTGGGGACATTTCGAACTTTTTAACCTCAGGAAAACCCTTGAGTTTCCTTAATTGGAAAACACTATAAAAGAAAAATAAAAGATAAAAGGGAGTTTACATTCTGCCACTTTGGCCAAAGCTTCAAGAGGAGAGAAGAAGAAGATAGAAAAGAGGAAGAAGAGGAGAGGGCTTCCGACGTTGCTATCTTCCCGAGTTATCCTGGTCCCATCTAAGTGACGTTTTGTTCATCTTTGTCATTGTAGCGCCCCCTCATCGTAGGGTACACATCGGGACGTCCGAAGGTCATTCCAACACGTATCCCACGATAAAGGTTTACTACCAGAAAATTTTGCTAAAATCCATATGGCATCGCAGTAAAATAAATCACAGTAAAACAATAATCAGTAAATCAATAATCCAAAATAATGATCTGG
>JANIPM010000009.1:33352003-33362123 GCA_027478405.1 Erythroxylum cassinoides
ACAGAGCAAAGAGATTAAGGACTGGGACAAGTCAACCGCAGTGGCCAAAGGAGTCAGAGTTTTTGTGTCACTCGAATTTGTATTTTGTTTGGTTTGTTTGGGCCTGTAAATATTCTTTGGATTTCTGTTCTGCGATTTAAAATATGTAATGTGATGTTTGGTTTTGTTTGTTCTGTCTTGGGTGGCATCCATATATCCTCCCAGGGGGTATTTGGGTGTTACATCTCTCATGTAAAGGCTTATATCCAGACAAAGCATGCTACTAAATTATACACAAAAATGAAGTCAACTGATTATGCAATAGACTCAACTTATTTCATGGCCCCATTTAGAGGTTGTAATTGCATGTTTCATCCATAATGCAGAAAGCTACATCATTAAATCAATGGCACTAATCATAATGGTTAACGGTTATCAGTAGCATTAAGGACATGGGCAGCATAACTATAGATCATTTCCAAGAACTATAGATAGGATGTTCAATCCTTTAACTGAATGGATTGCATCATCCTGGCACGCTTTAATCTGGCAACGAAGTATCAAGGCTTAGGTTTAAAAACAAAAAAACAAACTGAAATCCATCTCTAAAGATGACACGATCCTAGATGATATTTCTTTTGTCGCAAGGTCTTCTTTGAAGCTCCCATTTAATCATAGCAGGGAACATCGGAAAGTTTACAGCGAAAAGCAAGCATATCAACTAATTATCCTCAAGCAGTCAAGCACAGCATGCCATGGAATCACGTTGCACTGCACTCACTCTCAGCTTGGTAAAATCAAAGGGTTTTTGTCTTTATGCATATGATATCTTTTGCATAATTTCTCAAGAGTCGCAACCGAATGCTGCATTGCATTAAGCTTTGTATCCATGAACATAGCCTGCAAAAGCAAAACAGAGTAATAAATTGGGAGAATCCAACCGCAGCCATAGCAACACACAACCCCTTATTCAACTACCAAAACAAACCTGGTAGTCATCTCCATATTTCTCAATCAACCGACCCAAATAAAACCGTTGCATTGTGGTCAATGGCGGCAAAGGTGCAGTTTTCCCATCTTTCCGCTTCTTCCCAAGAGCTGTTTTCAAATCTGTACAGCTCGAAAACAGACCAAACATTACATGAAACATTCAGAAAACCTATCTTTGAAATCAGAAGTGCAAACTGAGCCCACAGATTATATGAATTTTCCACATATTTCTTAATTCCATACGAACAACATTTTATAAGAGAGGTGTAAGTAATCATCATTTCATCATATCTAAAAAGACTTAAACTTTCGCATACATGATTAATAAAAGAGGAAAAAAGGTCACCAACCATCTTCTTCGAGGTCGCTCCCAGAATCAATGGGTGCGAATTCGTCGAGGGGACCGTCATCGGAAGGCGGGGGAGGGGCATGGAGAGAATCGGTCTCGATGATGTGAGAAGTGCGAGCTCGGACGCCGAGTAAGTTAGGGTTTGAAACGAAGCCAAACGACTTGTAGTTTTTGATGACGCTGGCTTTATCGTCCCACTTCGACAAGTCGTCGACGGCGGCGATGGATCGTAGCTTCGGCGGTAGGTTGTAAGCTGGCTTGAACACATTTGGATTCTTCTTCGGAAGACCAACTCGTACCTTAGGCTTCGATCTCTTGTATTTCCTTCTTGATCCGCCCATGTTTGGTTACAATTCCCACTCTCGCGATGTCCTCAGTCCTCACTCCTTTTGAGAATACCTGAAGAGGCGATTAGGGTTTTTGAAGGGTTTTGATACACAGTACAAACGTTCGATTCAAACGGTGTCGTGTCGTCATGGCTCTACTCCAGCCGCAGTAAAATTTCTGAGAAAACCGGCAGTTGCGATTAGGGTTTTCGATCGGTTTTGACTTTTGAATTTCGTTTTGATGCAGTAAAAATGTTTGCTCCAAAAACAGCGTCGTATCATGTTAAGTGAGGAACACTCATCTTTACATTTCCCATTTTTTTCTTATGAAAATGAATATTAAACAAAGTTAATAATTATATTAATATTAGATATTAAATGTTTAAAATAATAATGAATTTTTACTTTATTATATATTTATTTTGTAAATAATAAATAATTAATTAGCTAATTAATAAGATACGACAAGAAGTGGAAACTGATGATCCCAAATTATTCCTTGGATTGGAGGGATTCAGACACCCGGGAAGGATGGATCTTTCATCTATGTGGGATTGCATTAGAATATCAATCACATTCACTATAAATTTCCTATGTCTAAATTGCCAACGATCTTTATACAACATATGTTGGCCAATGACAGAGGTTATAACGTAAGAGCTATCGAAGATGGCAAAAGACGTGTCCTCTCTCTTAGCCCTCGGGGAATGTCTTATCGTGGATTAGCAGAACCGTTACAGTCCAGCAGATCGGTTGGCGTATTCCTGAACCAATGCTCCAAATAGTGTTGGTCTCTCCAGCAAGCGAGATGGTCTATCAAATTCTTTAGCTCGACCTGTCATTAAACGGGATGAACATGCAGGAATTAGTGCAAGGATTTCAGTGATGTTTACATAGCAACCAAGATGGAGCAAATCAATTGGTACCTGCATCTATAACTAAAACTCTGTCGCAATCCATGACTGTGGGTATTCTGTGGGCAATGCTGATGATAGTACAAGCCGCAAAGTCCTCCCGGATGATCTTCTGAATCACGGCATCGGTCTGAGAATCAACTGACGCAGTTGCCTCATCCATGAACAACAGCCGGCTGCGTTTTAGCATAACTCTTCCTAAGCAGAGAAGTTGCCTTTGCCCTACGCTCCAGTTGTCTCCATTATCCACCACTGTCAAAGTGAAAACCATTTAATCAAAAATTATGTCGATGGTGAATCAAAAACAGAACGAACTGAATATATAAGGCAAGTAGCAACTATAATACCTGGAGCATCAAGTTTCTCAGGTTTTGCAGCCACTGTGTCTTTTAGTTGGCAACGGTCAAGACTCTAAAACAGCCACACATTTTTTCAGGATTATTCAAGCAAATATAACATTTCTGGAAGAGAAATGCAACAGGATGCAATACCTTCCATATCTCATCATCTGTGTACTGTCCAATAGGGTCAATGTTGCTTCTCACGGTTCCTTCAAAGAGAACAGGCTCTTGAGGAATTATTCCAAAGCGAGACCGGAGATCATGGAGACCCAATACGCAAATGTCTATATCATCAATAATTATTTTGCCTCCTGTTGGTTCGACCAACCTAAAGAAAACTTGAATCAAGGTTGACTTTCCACTCCCTGTTCGCCCAACAACTCCAATTTTCTCCCCGCCATAGATGCTGAGATTGATACCTTTAAGAACTAGAGGAGTGTTTGGCCGATACCTAACCTGTTGGCCAAAGACGAAGATGCTGAGTTCATTAGTCCTAAAAATGATTCATCCACTATGCAGTCTACTCAGCATACCTAACCAACTCATTTTCCCATCCGCAGTTCTCCCGAGAAAAAAGAGTTCAATTACCTGCAAGTCCTTGAGGTCAACATTGCCTTGCGTAGGCCAGTTTGCAGGAGGAAGGAGATCTTTTATTTCCCATGCTGCCTCTGATGGGATGTTGGTAAATTGCTTAATCCTCTCAACAGAGACCATCCTATTTTCAACAAAGCAACTCATATATATGCCCCAGAAAAGCACAGCATTCAGAGACAATCCATAGGATAGAGATAAGCCAACATTCTCTGCATCATTCATTCAAAGTTCAATTAGCATAACTTAAAATTATTGGCGGTAAGTAAGACCTAAGATGTGTGCTAATACCTGGCCTTATAATACGGCTGGGCAACAAAATCAGGAACATGGCAGATATGCATAGAATGAAGCTCCCAATCAGCTCAAGTCGGAAACCTAGCCACTCATTTGACCCATTGTTGTGAAAGTCCATTCGCAAATTGGCGTTAACTCGGTCAACATTTTCCTGACAGAAACTGTCCTTTTTCCTGAAAGCTCTAATTGTCATAACCCCTGAAATACTTTCTGAAAAATGATGGATAACAGGTGCTTTAGTAATTGAGTCGAGACGAGTCAGTTCCCGAGATGTTGCAAGAAAATATCCCTGCAATTCAACAAATGAAAGTTAATCATATTCTGCAAACGGTGGCAGATACTTTTTGCAGTCTCTGCCCCTACCTATTGCCAGCTGAAATATAAAGTGAAATTTCATACCCGGTACCAGAAGTTGAGCCAACCCAGAGGAATTAATAGGAACACTGTTGGCCAAGCATACTGACATGTGATAATGATGATGCTGAGCATTGTAATGTACATGGAAATGGTGATGCCCATAACAAAGGGAAGAAAGAGGTCGATGTTTGTCTGATCTGTAGATGCCTGAAGAGAAGACAAGCAACAAAAACAATAAATGCCCCTCCATTGATCTAAAACACTTTCAGGCTTCAGCAAATAAACCTGTTCCCTTTTCATCTGAGTTTTAACAAATTAAGAACTATACTCGAATGAAATTCAAATATGCCACGGTGAGGTATTTCGATCTTATTCAAATATGCGACAGTGAGGTATTTCGATCTTACCCTACTCAAAATTCTTCCTGAAGGTGTGGTATCGAAAAATGACATGGGTGCATGGAGAATACTACGAAGAATACCCCTGAAGAAAATTTGAGCTGTCTTCAGCCCCATGACAGCAATGAAGAAGGCTCTTGTTGTTAATAGAACGATTGACACAGCCGCAATAATTGCGTAAACAGAAATGAAAAGGGAAGGTTTGAATGCTGAAGCACGGTCTGTTGAAGTTTCATACGCCAACCAGTAATCAGCAGCCATTAAAGATCCTTGCCATATTATGGAAAGAATCAGGGCTACTATTACACCCCACCATCCAAAAGCCTCAGTCAAGTACTGTTTATACACGTTAATTCCCACTCTGCCAGTTTCCCTTTCCTCTTCTTCGATAAGCTTTGAGGTTCCTTTGTTCGGCTTGGGCTGATAGAGTTGCCTGTTATCACCATTCACCTCCGCAGTGCTTGAACGAGTTTGAGGAGATTTTGGCAGTTTAGGCGAACTTTCACCAGGCACAACAGCATCAACTTCTACAAGCTCCATAGAGGTTTCATGGGCTGCCACTAGTGCTTTAAAATCCATGCCAGACTCAAGTAGATCATTATATAGTCCTGATTGTACTATCTTCCCATCTCGCATCACCTGCATTGATAAATCCATTATTTTCAGAACGCACTATTATAGGTGCTCGTTGTACCTGATCAAGACTTGGAAAAGAACATAATATACTTACCGAGATAAGATCAACATTATACAAGAAATCAACTTGATGGGTCACAAGTAAAATAGTTTTGCCTTTAAGAGCTCCTCTGATGCATTCCTGCGAAGAAGATAGTGTAATCAGATTGTTTGATAGAAACGTTGATGTAGCTAGCAAGCTAGATAACAAAAGGTGTGATATGTTATTTATATTATCCTGTAAAATATTCATATCTTTGTAATATAAGCATTCGGCATTCATAAGATAAGATTGTTTAGCAATTTCAAGGAAGCAAGTTCTTTCAGGAGAGGAATGTAGTCAAATCAATCACTTGGGAAAGTTGGAAATTGAGAACAAGTAGTTAACATGGTCACCTTGAATATATCAGATCCAGTGTGTGCATCAACAGCACTAAACACATCATCCAGAAGGTAAATATCAGAATCCTGATAAACTGCACGAGCAAGTTGTATCCTCTGCTTCTGCCCTCCGCTAAGGTTGATACCACGCTCTCCTATTTCAGTTTGATCCCCATACTCCATCATTTCCAAATCTTTCTCCAAGCAACACACCCTAATGACTTCTTTGTATTTCCGGTTGTCCATTGGAAGACCAAACAAGATGTTTTCTTGAATGGTGCCATTTTGAATCCAAGAAGTTTGAGCAACGTAGGCAGTTGTTCCACAAACCCTGACCTGGTAGGGAAAGAAAAGTAAATAACGCCATGAAACTACACAACTAACCCACAAATTTGAGGCTTCTTGTGGCTATATGTGATGATGTTTTCATATAAAAATCAAACGAATTACATACATAAATTCCGTACCTTTCCTGATATTTTGTGCATCTCACCGAGAATAGAAGCAAGAATAGAAGATTTTCCGGATCCCACAGTCCCAACAATGGCAGCAAGCTCCCCTTTTTTGATCTTCAAGTTTATATCTTTCAAAACCTCGGCTTCAGCTTCGTCATCCCAACTAAAAATCCCATCTTTAACCTCCACAGCAGTTCTACCTTCACAACCCTCTACCCTTTCAACCGATGACTCCACCAATTCCTTACTCAACATATAACGATCCAACCTCCCCAGAGATATCATGGCTTGTGAAAGTGATATCATGGATTGAGGGAAAGTCCTAATAGGCTCTTGTAAGATTTTGAATATGGATGTTGTGGTGAATACTGTCCCCGCATCAAGCGGAACTCCCAACAATAATGCAGTACCGAATGTGATCGTTGATATGAGAATAGGTGCAGACCACATCACAATGATGTTACCAGAGATCGAGTATAAAAATTTGGAAAGCCATCCGTATTCTTCTTCCCGGAAGGATTGAATTCTTTTGTTGAAGTGATCTTCCCAAGCCTGGAACTTGATCACACGCATGTAGTTGAGCATTTCGTTTGTTGCCTTCATTCTTGAATCACGATTCATCATCACATTGTACTGGAACCTGTTGTTTCTCTTGGTGCCAAACACTGCAAACACTAGGACACAGATGATTCCAATCAAAGCGGTGGCTGTCGCAGCCCCAAGGGCATTATATAGAAGTACCAAGGCAACACCAACTTGCAGTGGCATTAGCCATATGGAATGTAGCTGTAGCATCATATCAGATAGTTGCTGAGCATCAACAGCCATGTAATTGACAATCTGCCCAACCCCATGAGCCTGACGAGCAGAGCATGATAACCTCAGGCCCTTCTTGTACAAAGCAGTGATGAGAGTGGATCTAATGAGCATTCCAAGTTTCTGGCAGTTGAAGTTAAATTGGTGAACGGTTAAAACCTCAACAAATTTTGCAGCCAGGAGAATAAGTACGAGGTAATATCCCTCGTACAGAGAGGTCCTCTTACCAGCTGTGTAATCGACGAAACTTTGTATAAGGATAGGCCCAACATACATCACACAGAGCCGCAAAATTGCAAGGAATGCAGTGAATGCAATCTCCCTCCAAAAGCACCTCAACAACGTTGTCCTAACAGGGTGTTCCGATTTTTCCTGTGGTTTAGGCCACTTGGATTCGAACAGCCGTGACATTAGTTCAGCTCTATGGTCTGGTGACAAAGTAGGCACGTCGTCTAACTTGAGAGGAGATCTGTAGCCTTTGCTGAGCAGAGGATTCATCCATAACCAGAAGGCCTTGGAAATTAAAGAAGCTGAAGCAAAGCGACTCACTCTTGATTTGTCCAAAAGGGGTTCGTATAGTGTGGTTTCATCATCCATTGCTAGTTCAGTTTCTCTGCTAACTGTAATCCCAGTTGATCCTCTAATGGCTACAGAAACAAGAACAGCAGATAGCACAAATGATGCAATGGAGATTATATCATCCAATACCAAACTCCAGTTTCCATATGCCAAACGAATGATACCAGACGACATAAACAGGGTAATGATGACAAAATATGCAACCCAATAAACCCGAAGAGACAAAGGGTGAGAAACAGCTTGAAATCTCTTCTCATGAACGATTAAAACTGCAATTACTGCATGAGTAACCGCCTGAACCAACCAGAATATTCCGTCAACCAGTTTCCACGTAGATTGGCTGCTCCCAGTGAATTCCAGAATACAAAGGATAGTGTAGCAACATGCTAGAATAGCAGTCACGATCAAGGAAGTGATAAACCAAATATTAGTCCTAACAAGAGCTCCTCTTCTTCCAACCAAAGGCTTGTTGATTTCGGAGCTTGAGTGACTCCTGGAGGTGAATATAGAAACGAACTTGTGAACTGCGAATGCTAGAAGGACGAGCAAAAACAAGAGATCAACGGAAGACAATAGAACTCTTTGCGGACATGGAGAGAGGAAAATGAATCTTAGCCACCGGAATATCAGTGGAACAGAAGTGTCCTCCGAGGAGTTAACCACAGAGCTTGAGCACGAGATAGATGTGATCCACGCGTTAGCCATGTTTACAATTCTACGTGCAAGTAACAGAAAACTCACGATCTACTTCCCTTATCGCCTGGAAATTGATCAGCACAGCATGGTTGTGAGCATATATATTGACAAGCGCTTCAATGGTGCATCTTCAGATCAATAATGAACTAGATATTAAACAGCCCAGAAAGAGATTATTAAAATCATTAACAAATAAAAAATAGTCAGTTCAAAAAGAAAAGGAAATGATGCATATTTCGAGTAAAACCAACCATATTCGGACAAAAACTGATAAGATCAATAATACAATAACATTTGCCAAAAAAAAAAGCTCGTAGACACCCGATGAAGAAGCCAAACCATATTCAGTAAAAGTAGCGGCAGAAAGGATAACCGGACAAGCACGTGCTTTACAGCGACCAAAAAGGATGAATCCTTGGGCACTTGGGAACTCCGTAAAAAGCCAGCGAACCAGAAAGGTAATATGCAAAAAGGAAAAAGCAAGACATTTTAAAGTGCTAATGTTCTCTTTTGCAGTATAGCAGATGCTTCCTAGCATGAAAGCTACGTCAATTCGCAAGTTTCTAAAGCATTCAGGTCTGGAAGCCTAAACTGCTCTGCCTAAACAAGCTGACAGAGCCAGGAGAGAACGTACTGTCATCACCAAAAACACCAAAAAAGAAGAGGGAAAGATAGAAAGAAAGGATAAAATCTTCCCACTTTTGTTTTTCCATTTCTTAGAAGCAGAAGACAACCATCTCAAGCATACGGGTGTCGTGCAGGTTCAGGCCGATGATGTGGATGGATCACTCATTCACACAATTTAAGGAACAAGGTAATTCGAAATACCCGATCTATGTGAGCCAATTAGCTGTATACCTTGGAAACATATCAGGTCTAATAAATTCTGACTAAGCATGACATTAATAAAAGCAAAACAGCCATAGACAGGTCCGAACCGTGCAGACTCAAAAAATATCTCCATTGATTACCTCCGTCACTTTCTAAAGCCACAAAGCAACCCTTCAGCTGGAAACCGTGGACGAAAGGCTAGAAGCTTTCAATTCGGTGTAAGGATATGCCATAGCCTCAGAATAGAGCAAACGAGGGAGTAAAGGCTCTGCTAGTGTCGTATAGAATCTTGGGAAAACGGAATCAGAGACTAATGTATAAGGCAGCAAGCATACGTGGGGAGGGGGCAACCTAATGAGTCTTTGGCTTATGTTTCTGCGTCAAACAAAATTGTCTTCTCGGCATTATTTGCATCTTCTTGTCATAATATTTGACCCACGCACGGAGCATTCGGCTGTTTCTTTGAAAAGTAGAAGCTCAGTTCGTCGTGTGAAATTCACTCAACTTACAGGTAGTCAGGTACACACAGGATAAACGATACTTTCTTATGGTTTCAATTTATTTAAAAGATAAATTGTAATATTAAAAAGATAACTTTTTATTAATTTTTGTTAAATTTTCAATAGATAAATTATATTTTATTTTGTTTTATAATACTCATAAAATTAACTATTAAATATCATTAAAATGAATTTATCAAATATATATTCAATAATTCATTCTTATCATTAATGTAAATTGTCATAAAAAATTATGTTCTTTTACATAAGACAGCACATGAAAATTTAATAAGTTGGATAAACAATTGAAATTTCAGATTTTAATAGTGATTAAATTGTGTATACGGATGAACTCAAATAATGTCGCAAATGCAATCCATTGTTAATAAAATTAACAATAATAAAAGTTAATTAACATTTAAATTTTAGATTATATTAATAATTAATTAATATTTACTTAATATGTGGTTCTGCCTTATTCTGGTAAGACAGGACGCTACCGTTTGGATCTATGAGATTGGTTGATTCCGATTAAGAGATATCTGCAAAACAGTAAAGGCACGTCAGGGGTTGATTTCCGATTGGCCCCTCAGACGCTCAAGTTAGTTTTTTGGGAGAATTTTAAAGGCTAACGAATAATAAATA
>JANIPM010000009.1:33369194-33383442 GCA_027478405.1 Erythroxylum cassinoides
GAATGAATTATATTGTAATTAATGAATTAATTATATTTTATTTATTTATTTAATTATATTTTAATTAATTAGTATTAAAAATATTTATAAAAAAAGAATCACTACTAAGGAATGAGTTTCATTCCTCAATTAAATGGAGGGCATGGAGGATTCCTCAAATGTGAGATATCAATCTATTGCCCTTATAATAATAATCAACAATTAATCACTCATTTTTATTCGTTATCCATTAACCCCTTCCTAAACTCATCAACAAAGCACCCCCTTAGTTAATGGTAAGCTAGTGATTTATATTCATTATATTCTATAGACTACGTTAATTGTTTAACCTCTATTTAATCGTAAAATTAAATTAATTTAGGGATGATAATTTTTAGCCTATGAATCTAAATTTAGTTGTTTTTAATGGGTCGGCTCATAGATCAAATTTAGGCTCAGGCTCAGGCTCAAGCTGACTCGAGCTCAAGCTGACTCGAGACTTAACTATTCTAAGCAGAATAATATTGTTTTATTTAAAAAGAGTTAGGCCTCAAGTAAGCCTGAGCCTAGATAGCCCAGACCTAGATCTGATAAAAAAAAAAGTTGTTATATATTTTTAATTTATAAAAAATTATTTTTAAAAATTGATGAAGGTTGGCTCATTTCCATCCCTATAAGTTATGTTTGGTTGGTTTAAGCGGGGCTAAACGCCCAAATTGAGGCCTAACAATTTTGAGTTTGACAATTTAGGACCTAAATTTGTAACTTGCTCAACGAAGATTTAAACTTTTACGAGTATGTCTAATTTAAGGTTTTTTTTGGAGAAAAATTAGAAAGTGTCATATACACTCCGTTATAGATAAATCAATTAGTCTTTAAATGTCACAGGAGGATTTTCAGAAAGCGATAAATAAATAAAATCACTTAAATGTTTAGCAAAAACCCTAAATCAACATATAATCTCCAAATTTTCACCTTATTTCCAATCCCTTCAAGCATCATCGCCTTTTGTCTACATTTCCCTCCCACTGCTGATCTCTCGCTAAGTGTCTCATGATTCCTTGGGTAAAGAGTTTTGCTCAAAGTCTCGGATGCGTAGGGGATAAATGAGCTACAACATACATTTCTTTCCTCGGATCTTAAGTGTTCTAACATGGACTTTCCCATTCTTCTTTCTGCTTCCTTTGATGGCAAATCTAAGAACTGTTGTTAATGGTTAGATGCATGTTCATCTATTATTCGAAAGACATTCTCTGTAACTATTTCTGGGCATGAAGACAGAAGATAATAACTATACCCAAAATATTTTTTTCTTTTCACTCACCAAACTCAATCATCTTACAATTACACTCATCCCAAAAATAAACTCAATCACCGTATTACAATCACAAATGGGAGTTTTGTAGTAGAATCAATAATACTCCAGAATTCATCTGATGATGCAAAGCACACTAAACTTTGCTATTGCAAAGTTTGTCTTTTTGTTTGTCAGAAGAGTTTGTCATGCAGCTTAGAACCAATGCTCAGGCAAAGTTCATTACAATATATATAAATCTGGTTTAGTCAACAATCATGAAGATTTGCTCAAAACTTTGCAAAGACAATGCATCCATTAACAAGTGCCAAATGATCCATAATCCCATTGTTATTTATTATTTTATCCATTTTACTCAAATTCCATAAAGGAGTGTAATTTTACCTTTCCATTCATCTCTGCTAAGGCTCTCAAGGCTTCATCTTCTTGGTAGAAAGTCACGTATGCGAAACATTTGGGTTTGTTTAGTTTTTATTCATTATTATCTTAAATGAAACCAAGAGAATGAATGTATTGAGTAGAAAACCAGTATAAACATACCTGAAATAAGAAAAAAAAAACATGTTCTTTTCTAGTACAAACTTGCACAACTTTGCCATACATTGAAAACATTTCTTCTATTAACTTGTATGTGCTGGGAAAAGATATACTTGTAGGCAAAATTCCTTAAAATGTGTTTAAGTAATTGGCAAAAGAGCTGTATAAATTTCAACAGCAACAGAACGAACACTATAACATAAACACAAAATCGATTTTCAACTCTACATCGAGGAGGACATCAGAATCAAAAACCTAACCAAATTATAAACACATGAACTAATCAATTGATATTGGTTTGGGTAGGCCTGCATCATTGAAGTTTTGTCCCCTTTGATCACGTCGGATTCTAGATTTAGCCCCTCCTTCGTGGGGAGTCGAACCTGTGCCCTCAAGATTTTGTTGGGTGCATGATCCACGCCTCACATCACCTAGCTCAGTGGTGTGAAGCGTGAGTCACCCAGATATTATTTCATTTAAAGCACACAAAACTAACCTAAAAAGGGTTTATTGATAAAGGTGACGAGCCCACAACAAAGACGACTATGGAAGGGACAGACAAAGCTAAAAAGCATTTTTTCTCTTTTTTTAAAGTAAATAAAAGAAAATGATTAAGTAAATGTTTGAGAGGTGATTAGATGGATATGCAAATATTATACAAGTTTAGTATGATAAATTTAAATGATTTTCTTTTTTTTCCCTAAAATCTATGTGGCTTTTGTTTTTTTTTCATGGCTTCTAAAATCTACCTGGCCCCTCTAAATATACTTTTTATATATAGAAACGACACGTGTACGACACTTTCTAATTTTTGTCCAAAAAAATCCTAAATTGAACAAACTTGTGAAAGTTTAGACCTTTGTTGAGCAAATTATAAGTTTAAGTCTTAAATTGATCAAATTAAAAAGCTTTAAGCCCCAATTTAGGCTTTTAGCCGTTTAAATGGTGAAATAAGGAATTTTTACCAACTTCTAAATTTAAGTAGTTGAAAGATTGAATTACAATTACAACAAGTATAATTTAATTTAGTTTTAAAGGGAATACAATAACACCAACACTCGGTAGAAATTTCGCTGAGGCACGGGGTCTAAAGAAGCTTAGTAGTATAGATCCTTATCCTTAATTAGTAGAAAGACTATTTCCAAATGATCCACATGGAGGAAATAATCAATGTACCTAGTGTACAATACTCCCCACTTTGCAAGGGTATAAAGAGGATTATCGATGTATGTAGTCTTCCCCTTGTATTTTTACAAAGAGGTTAATTCCGTGATTCGATTAATAATAAGAATATATAATAAAATAAAATAAGGTAAAATAATAAATAATAATAATAACTACAAATATATATTTAATAATAATCATAATAACATGGATAATCATACTTAATAATAATAATAATAATAATAATAATATTAGTGGTAATAGTAAAGATGATGATGATGATGATGATGATAATGATATTAATAAATAATTACGTCTTAGGTTAACTACAAGAAGCAAAAGCTAAAAGATTAAAGAGGACTGTCAGAATCTCTTTACAAGAGATTCTTTATCTAAATCCAAGCACACCAAAGTTTTCTATTGTGGAGCACATCCTCAACAAGTTCTCAGTAAGGGAATAATTAATCAAAAATAGAGACATACAAAAATCAATAACTGTCAAATTTGTCGAATGAAAATTTACAAATTTATTTAAGTTGAATTCATTACTTAAATTTAAATTGCTAACTCGTTAAATAATTTACACTAAATATATTATCTATGGGTTATTATGTGCACTCAATACTTTATTTAATGCATATTCAAATTATAAAGGTTACAACTCAATTAATAGAAAATATAAAAAATAAGAATATTATTCTCCATTACCCATATTTATAATTTATTTATACTACAATTTACAATCATATACTTTCACTTTTTACTTTTTTTAGTTAGTGACATAGGTCTATTGTCCGAGACATAAAAATAAAAAATAAATTAAAGAAAGCACATAATAACGATAAGATTGCATTTAAAATTTATCTTTTGTTATTAGAATTTAACATGTTACTACAACATCAAGATTTCAAGGTGATAAATTATTTAGTATTTTCCAAGTATATATAAAATTTGTAAATAATTATTTTGAATCAATTATGGAATAAATATATACATTTAAATTAAGTAACAAATTTGATCTACTTACATATGATTACGACAAAGATCAATAAATTTACAATTTTTGAAGAGAATGTCATAAACTTCTATGCAATCTGTGATTCAAATTTTTTACCAAAAAAAATTGGAGGCTCGATAATAAATTATTGGGATATTGGGTTGGGATCCATTCTCACATACAACGGAATAATTACAAAACTTTTTGCATTTTAACTTTTCAAAAATCAAGATTAAATTCTATAAAATAATTAAAAATTAAATCATAATAAAACATGAATCTTAATTCATATCTTATTCTAAAGCTTGATCATTTTTTTGTCATATCCCTTGAATTATTTCTAAAATTTACTTATCTTATCCACCGTAGTTGCATAAATTTTCAGCCTCTAATGATATGTATATAATGAATTAATAGAACTTTACAATTGTTGCGGAGAGGATTAAACAAATAATGTTAGCTTCAATAAAGTTTAATCCTATTTATAATATGTTTTGGATATTTTAATAATTTAATTGAAATTAAATTCAAATTTTAATTAAACTTTAATTAGAATTATAAGTAATTATAATTAAATACTAGTTATGCCTAAATAATATCCAATATCATATATTGATTCTTATTTATTAAATATATCATTTTTAATCATAAAGTTTCTTAGACTTTACAATCAAGTTCAACTTGATTAAAATATTTTTGCTCTCTTCAATAAATTTTTTATGTGTAACTCATTAAGTTCTCATATATGTTGACAGTGGATACAAATTATAACCCTAAAACATATTTAGGATTAGAAAATTAAACTCCTTTAATTTATCTTTAATTATATAATTAAATAATTTATATTCACAGATCAATATTAACGTTTAACAATACATCATATCCATCTAAATATTTAAGAATGTTAAAGTGGTTTTGACTAATTTTTCTTGAGCATGTTTATTTTTGTATAGTTCAATCATTTAATCGTACAATGTTCGGATGAAACATAGAGTATGAAATTAATGTTTACTCTATTTTGAGTCCAATTATATTAGTTCTCTACCATTAGTTATTAATTCAATTAATAACATTTGTAAACTATTTACAAAGCATCATTCCATCTTGGCCAAAGATTTTCCAAATCAATAATAATCGAGAAAAATGAAACATTCCCCAATTATTTTCTCAAACGATTTTATATTATATTGCAATTTACCTGTATAAGAAGCACGAGTCATACAAGACAAGAGGTTAACAGTAACTATAAAAATAAACATGCAAAGAAACTAAAAAACTTGAAATTGTTCCCTGACAACGGTGCCAAATTTTAGTCGGGTTATTGAAGCCTCCAAAATAATTACGATTCTCCAAACTTCTTGTAGTAGTCGTGGAACCAGGTCAAAACCCTAGAGAACTAAACACTATTTTTTTAATTTCCATGTAATAAAATAAAAGAGAGCTTTTTGATTAAACAATTGATTAACCAAAATTAATACAAAAACAGATTAAATCAACTAAATTTAAAAATAGGAAACTCAAGATTACCAAACTCAGATTCAAGGAGAATATCTCATCTAATTATAACATTGATCATTGGTTTAAAGAGAATATTTTCACGATTCAAGCAATTAGTCTGAAATATATTAGGATAATCATAATAAATCTCGAATTTTCCTAAATTAATTTGTTTAAACTCAACATCCAAATCCAAGCTTATCATTCATTTACTGGGTGTGATAGTATTCTATACCAGATAGATGATAGCAATAAACTTCATGAAAAATACTAAAGCCTAAATTAAATAATCGAGATAGTTGCAATTATTCAATTTAGTTTTCTTGTTTATCATAAGTTAAATATAGAAATTCATAAATAACCTATTTGCTACTTGTATCAATCTTTCATGATAATTACAGATCATTGAATTTCTAGATAGCGATTGAATAATCAATATTAAATTAAATTGTCAGATTAATCAAATATTAATCATTCATGAAATATGAGAATTCAAAACAAAAAATACTTGAATTAAAACATAAATAAAAGGTTTAGAACACAAAACCTCACAAGGTTATGATTATAATATCGAATCTTCTTGAATTAGAATGATTTAGTTTGGCTACACATCACTTTCGCTCTAATAACAAAAATAGAAGAAAGATAAAGAATTGTTAAAAACGTGCAAAGAGATAACCTTTTTTATTGCGAGGAACGTCCCTTTTATAGGATTTTTTAATGTAATTATAATCTAACTCTAACTTGAAAAGATATCTATCTAAAATGAATTCAAAATCAAACTCTTTCATGATAGGGATAAGAAGAAGTTTTCCAGTTAAACTCCAATTCTTCAAGTGATCAGCTTTATCCACTGCAATAATCTCTTCACATTGTCTAAAATTTGTCATTGTCATCAATAGAGTCTCAATTTGATGCAATATCTACTTTTTATCTCCAAAAACAAACCAACATTAATTTTAACATCTAAGCACAAAAATAAATTAAAACAAATGAGAAAATATTAAACAATTAGTCAAGACGAGATCTTATCAGATATGTGGGTAGTTTGGTAAAATGTGTGTGATATAGGTTGGGTCTCGAGCCTGACTCGTCTCGACCTAAATTAATTTTTTGAAATTTAAAATGTCAAAATGACGTTATTATTGACAAAATGACATCGTTTTACTATTAATTCACCTCGGTCCCAACCACGGTAAGCCCGAGCCTTGTTGTCATTTCCAAAATAGAGAGGATATGAAGAGATATTAGCACAACGACATTGTTTTGCTATTACTTGTTGGGTCCGTTGACCTCAATCTGGGCCGTGGCTGGCCCGAGCCTTATTCCCATCTAAAAAATAAAGAGGATATGAAGGGATATCTCCTAATTAAACAAATACATTTAATAGGTTCACTAACATAAAACAATGGACAACAACCAAGCCCAATGATCTTAAAGCCCAACTGTTGCTTGAAACTGGGCCTAAATTTGGAACTCCCCATGCCCAAAGCCTCTTTTTACTCATTTAGCGGTAGACTATTAAGCACAATTTTCTCGACCGTTGATATGAACAACCAAATATCTAGATACCTTGATGATCCAATCAAGGGCGACAAAATATCTAAGAAGATACAAGCAATGGTCTGAGCGTTGACAGGACATCTAGGACTCCACATAGAAAGCACTAGAAGCGGCGCTGGTGCTCTCTGCCCATAAATCACACACACACAACAGAGCACAGGCCAACGCGTTCTTTAAGCTTCGAGAGTGTACTCTACTTCTTTAGGGTTTCAATCTCTTCACCTTTCATTTCCAGACCAATATGAGGTACGCGCCACTCTCTGTTACCGTCCTCCTTCCTCGTTCTCTTTCGCTCTTTCTCTCTCTTTTTGATAATTTCTACTATTCCGATCTTGTCCCTGCTGTTTTAGTCATTAACGGTTTTGTTTACTGCCCCTTTGTCCTCCTTAGATCCGTTTCTGGGTTTACCTTGTAGTATTTGGTCTGATATCTATGGTGTTCGACCCCGTGCTTCTATTTCGTTCGTGGATTTTGAAGGTTTCTTACTGTGAGGGTTTGTGTCGGTTACTAGTTTTATTTGGGTTTAGGTTCGGCTTTCGAAGTATCCCTTTCCGACAATATATGTTTCATGATTGTGTTAAGACGTGGATATTTTGTCTTGTAATTGCGTATTTAACAGTAAAAGAAAAATCGGAGAGTTTTAGGAGTTGGGTATAAATCACCATGCAAGGATGCTTCTTTGAGGTTCATTTCGTTTTGTATTTCTGAATTGTGTTATTTATCTATTGTTGTTCAGTCGTCACCCAGAGGTAAAATGGGCCCAGAGGCTCGACAAAGTTTTCATCACAGTGGTATTATCGGACTCTAAAAATGCAAAGGTTAATCTTGACCCAGAGGGTGTGTTCACCTTTTCTGCTAATGCTGGAGCAGATAACAACCTTTATGAATTGAAGTTTGATCTCTTTGACAAGGTCAATGTGGAGGTTAGTTCATACTCTAGTGGGTTTGCTCAATATCTGGAAGCGAGAGCGTGGGTTGACTTGCTATAAGCTGGTTTTTTAAGTTATTTGTTGCTGGCTAGTTCTTGAATTTCCCAATTCTTATTTCATATTCATGTCGATGGTGGATTTAGATTATATAGTCATGTACAACGTTCTAAAGTTCTCATCGTTTGCTTAAGTGTTAACTTTTGACTCGTGGACTGTATTTTCCACCTCAATTTGTTTTGGGACTTGAGATATTAGTGTTTAACACTGAATTTACAGTTCCTAATGTTCAAATTTCTGTGACCTTGACTAGTCCATATATTTAATGCTTATGCCTCTTCCATTTCTGTGCTTTGCTTAGAAAGCTTGCCAGCTATTTATTATGAGTTTTTGTGAGCTTCAGGAGAGCAAAATTAACATTGGTGCGAGGAACATATTCTGTGTCTTGGAGAAGGCAGAGAAAGTTTGGTGGAAGAAGCTGTTGCGTGGAGATGGCAAAGCACCTCATTACCTTAAAGTGGATTGGGACAAATGGGTAGATGAAGACGAAGACCAAGGTATTATGCATGCTGATGTGATCAGCTTTCTTTCTTGTTACAAATTTTACAATTTGATCAGTTGACTATGTGTATGTGTATGGTTGGATTGTGATGTTTCTGTGTTGTTTGCTTAGGTCTTGGAGATTTGGATCTTGGAGGGATGGATTTCTCGGTAGGCTTTTTGAGATGATTGGACGGATTTTTGTTAATTGGATTATGTGTTCCCTGTTCTAATGTTGTTTATCTTGTTCAGAATTTTGGTAATATGGGAGGCATGGGTGATGATCCCGGTGAACTTGATGATAGTGATGATGAAGGTACAAATGCAACACTTCCTTCTGATTTCGGATTTTGATTTCTGTCCAAAAAGTCAAAGGTTCCTCCTGATGCTAATTGATGTATAGATATGCAACTGCGAATTGACAAATGAACTTGGTTCTTGATCTTGTTTCACAGTATTTCATGGCGGTTTAGACCACTTTTGTTGGTGCAATCGATTTCTTGATTTTAATTGTTACCTGAAAACGTTTTCATATATTTCACTTCTTGTTGCAGACCAAGATGTGTCAAAGCCTGAATCCTCTGATGCTGACAAGGCAGGAGCGCAAGATATCCAGAAGGGAAATACAGAAGAGAAAAAGGAAGCTGCTTGAAGCACATAATGATTAAAGGAGTACCTTATGCTTTAGCTAAGATGAGTTAAAACCTTCTCGATCTTTGATGTTAGACAATCATTACTTTGTAGACTTTTGAAATGTGCCCTTCATAGCTTGAGTTAAAAGAGTTTTGTACTCTTATTCATGTTCCATGGATGAGGAGTTGGCTAGGAGAACATTGATGCTTCTGATTGTTTTCCAGCACCATCTTTTTATGTCAGAGCGAGTGTGCTGTGTAGTTGCTATATTTTTGTTGGTCTGTTGTACTAGGTACATGCATGTGTAAAGACAATGATCTGTAGGGGTTAACAGACATGATATTTTGACTATTTATCCTTGTTACATATGATGTTTGGAACCATGACAAAGGTGGATTACAACTTAGAATCCCATAGTTGACATTAGTTTTGACCTCAAAATGAGTTTGAATTTACATGATTAGTGTCTGAGCAAAGATGGCGCATTTGGACTTTTGTGATGCAAATTTTAACATAATTCTTCTCGGTGATAACGCTTTTGCTTGGATCTCAAATTAGTTATAAAATCAAGAACGCACAACAAAATAGAAAATCGCGTGATGTGAGTTGAAACTCTGTAGTCGCGTGATGTGAGTTGACTGTAGTCGCGTGATGTGGGTTCAGTTCTCTGCTTACTGTGTTATTTAATTTTTAGAGGTCTTATTTACTGCATGGATGGATGGCAAGTAATAAGAAGAGTGATGTTATAGGGCATGTTTTTGTTTAAGAATTAATTTTTAAAAATTGAATTTGAAATTAATATATATATAAATTATAAAAATAAAAAAATATTTTATTAAATAATTTAAAGTAGTTAAAAATTTAGTTGACACACGACGCTAGTCCCTCGTGCAAACTTGCAAGTCGTCCACCAGATCAGAGGGTAAGAATGTGTTACACAGTGTGCAACGGTGAAGCAACAAGAAGTTTCTGACGATGTTCTTAGATGTTTTTTTTTTTGAACGGAAAAAAAATCTATTACACGACAAGTTGCGGGAAATACGTTCTTGACAAATCTTTTAAAAGGATTACATGGCAGTCGATGGGTGGACGATCAAAGAAAGTGAGACCTAGCACAAAATTCTCAACGTATCTCACTAATCAGTTTGTATAGCGGTTACTTTCATGGTAGATGTGGCGATGGACCACTGTCCAATTGCGCGTGAACAGTTTATGAATCTCCTGAATAAGGGTATTATGAACCGTAGACTGGCTAATCGAGGAAGAAATGAGCTGTAAAATTACTGCCAAATTTGCTTCTAATTCAATCCGTCGAAATTCGAGATTCTAAGCAAACGTGAGCCCTGTATACATCCTCCAGAGTTCCGCCGCCACCGAAGAGCACCAACCTTAGTTTCTTCAAAGGAAATTATCAACACTGCGAAGGACAGACATTTATTCCTGTGTTCTTGAGTTTGTCTGAGGTCTTTTGTCTGCTCAATAGTTTTTAGCTTCTTCAATCTTGATTTCTCTGATGATTTTAAACAATTAGAAAATGAGGAAAAAATAACTTCATCTTGTTCATGGATCGGTATGGGTTGGTTGCTGCAAATCCATTGCTTCTTTTTCAGGTTAAGTTTTCTTTATCTCCTTTTAATTGAATCTGGATGTGGTCAACGTCCGAAGTCTGAACAGCCTATATCTCCTGCTCGAGTATGCTTCACCTACTCCTGCATGTGGTCTTAGTTTCGTCATTCTCCAATTTCCGTTGCTGTTTGTTTATTAGACTGGTAGAAGAATGTCGTTGGACTGGTAGAGGAATATCAGGAGAGAGAGCTCCCGTTGATGTGTTGTGTTGCTGACCCAGCTCTACTTTGAGCGGAGAAGAAGAACAAAGCTGATTTTTTTAGCTCTTCACGGTTCAGAATAACTTGGTCGGTTTTATTCATAACAGCCCAAGATAAAAACTAAACCGAAATCAAGACAGTTCATTCTCAATCTGATCTCGCTGGTCTAGTCAATAGTCAGAATGCAAAGGATTGGAAGTGAACACTTTCTCAAATGTTGGCAATTACGATAAAGGATATGTAAATTTCGAGTATTTGAAAACTTTTACTACTATGAACCATATCATCGAACTACTAATTTGGTGGCTATGTAAAAGCATCCAGTGAATTATAATAAACATGGACAAGCCTGCTCAAATCAACCAACATAAGAACAATATTACACAACTTGCGGGAAACAAAAGGCAAGTCCATAAAGTAGAAGCATTTGACTCGTCGGTGATCTACTGCAGTAACGAGTAAGGCAGTACCTGCACTTGTAATTAACCACCCAGTTAACCGAAATAGACCGAGACATTGAAATTGGGCGCAAATGCATCTTAAAACTAGCAGGACCAAGTGCTCGGCAAAAGGCTCTTACATCAGCCCCATCCTCGCCCTGCACCTGCCACCAGAAGGAAAAAGACTGGTCTTATTACTTCATCAACATAAATTAACTAGCTGATCGCACAAGCTGCCCCAATAACTTGAAATCCCAAACCGTTGCAATCTTGCAACTGTTAAAAGCCGTAGAAAAAGAAAAGTCCAGATGAATACGGTAGAACTTGCATTCTTATAAGCTGATAACATCAAACCTTTATATTAAATAATGAAATGTGAAATCGAAACAACAACAGTTAAGAGACAATAGATAATAACAAAAGGGTGAACTGTAAACAGAAATCGAACAGACATTGGCTGAAAAATGAAGATGGACAGAAAACTATAAACATTAAAACAAAGCCTCAAGTTCGCGAAAAATTGTACTGATCCAAAGTCATCAAGGTATATTACCTTTGTTCCCACTGGGCTTTCCACCTGATCCACTTTTGCCACGCCCTCCACCCTTCGCGGCTCCATCATCAAGGCCTCGCCCAATGCCTTTTGCTCCTCTTCCACCGGGCATATCCTCCCTGCCTCTTCCCCTTCCACGCCCTCCTACTCCAGGTGGCTTCCGATCTAGAAAAAAGAACATTTACTTTGTTAACTACATTTGTTTTTCCTAATCATTGATTGCCAGAAAAAGGAAAGCCGAATTATTTATTAGTCAACTGATTAACCGACTTGCTCAATCCACCCTTTTTCAACATGAAACAATGAAAAAAGGAACAAGATCGAAAGACTTGAAGCAAAGAAAACCAATTAGTTAACACCCAGACAATCAAGACGATCATAATAAGACTATGCTTTCAAGAAATAACTGCATATTATAGAAAAATAATACATTGATGGTAAGAAAAAACAACCTGAGCGAGTCTTGGTTTCTTCTTGAACTTTATCAATAACCTATGACCGGAAAGCAAAATTATTCCAGTTAGATTTGAATATTCAAAAAGATTGAACAAATGCCACCATCTAGCAGTCAAGAAGCCCACCAATGTTGAAAATATTTGTTTCGTACAAAAATCTTCTGCCACTAATAATATCAACACCCTTGAACCAAGAAAGCCAAAAATGTAAAGGATGCATATTCACAGTTGCTAAATACTCAAGCGCTATATGCTCAAGCACACATAATGTAGACACACTTGAAGACTATAACTACTTCAATCAATTTTACAGCAACCCCTTACTTTTCATATGAACTTCTAAGATGCCAGCAATCAGATGATCTTTGTTCCACCTATATTACTTTTGCATGGGTGAACGGGCATTGGACAATAATAATGAAAAAGTGTTACACAAACACTGAATGAGAACAACATGATTTCTCTACAAAGGGAGAACAAACCAGTACTTCTCTCGTGACTGCTGTGATGTTAATGTAAGAAATTATACGAAATGATAATGATCGTACCTCATCTGGGACTCGGAGATATTTTATAGTATTACCACGGATATAGCACTCGGGCATTCGCCAAAATCTATCTCCATCCTACCTCGCAACTCATTTATACCCAAATTAAATTCTGAATAGCAAGAAAATCTTATGAAAATGAAACAATCAAGTGTATCAAAAGTAAACGATACTTTGGAGGTGCAGATGACTTCACGGAGGTGGATGTTCATCCAAGTATCACAATTGACCAAATGTCCATTATAAGTCTCCCCATTTTTCAGTTCCACCAACTGCCATAAGATAAAACCCACCAAGAATTGCAACAGAGTCTAACACAGTGAAGTAAAATTCTTCACAGGAAGGTCAAGGACTGCAACAGTGGGGATTTCTTACCATGGGGTGGCCCTGTGCGGTCTTAAGAAGAGAAAGAGGAAGCTGCAGTAAGCAAAAAAGAAGACAAATTATACAAGCTTCAGACCACTAGAATTTAGAAAAAGGAAATCGAAAACACACAAACGTCATTTAAGGATATAGAAACAAGAATAGGCCGACCAAACAATCTAAAAACTGATAAAAGAAAACAAGCCAACCGGATTTTAAACATTCATCAATATTTGCAAAAACAAAAGAAAATAAAAATTCAAACACAACAAAAGAAGATACTAAGAGAAGCACAGGTTGGGATCTTCACCATCTTTTTAGGGTTGAGAGTCAAAAAGAGCAACGCCCCTGAAGAGCAAAATTTTTAGGTCAGGTGAGCCAAATCGAAAACCCAAATCAAGTTTAACGAGAAATTAAACATAAAAAAGAAAATTCCATAGTTAAAATCGTCAATAACAAAAATCTGACATCAAAACTGGATTACCAATCTGGAGTTGAAAGAAGGCGTCTTGAAGCACAAAACACACAGCGACTCCGAGCCTGCCGCTGGCTAGGGATTTTAGTCAAATTTTAGAGGAGGTACACTCAGTTTCAGACGAATAGATCGGGTCGGGTTTGTTATGACGAGATAGCCGACCCGATTTACAATTCTTAACATTTTGGAAGAAAAAGGCCTGCGATCTGCTTCTACCACTATTTCTAAAAATAGTATGTATTGCATTAAAATAAAATACAAAAATACTATAAAAATATCAATAGAGGCCTGTGTATAAACAAAAAAGTTATTTTTTAAAATTTCTTTAGCATTTGATAATTAAAAATTAAAATAAATCTTAAACTCATCATAATATTATAAATAATTACAAAATTTACTTAATTTTTTTACAAAAGATATCGTGTAGATGTTTAGCT
>JANIPM010000009.1:33405618-33420653 GCA_027478405.1 Erythroxylum cassinoides
TTAATTATTATATAATTTTTTATACATAATTAATTAAAATATTATAAATAATTACTAAATATTAATTTTTAAATGATAATAATAAAAGTATTAATGAAATAAAATAAAGTTATTATAATTTGTGATTTTAATAATCTCTTAATACCAATTCAATTTATTACGTCAATCACAACACAAGAGCTTGACTTTTCCATAATTGAGCTCCACCAATGCGTTAATTCATAAAATATTACCTGATCGGTTGTGCAATGGCAATAAAGCTGCATCATCAGGTCACAACTTGTTTTTGGGTGTTTCAACTTGTAGATTTTTCAATTCCCCCTTTTGACTTGGTCCTACTTTGACGGCTGTAAGTTCGCCGGAATGGACTTGATGACCCATTCCTCCACCTTCCTTCTTCCGACAATCCCCGCCGACCAACGTCCATCATTAACGTACGCACTCGTTGTTCTCAACCAACGCCTCCCCAGATTCACTCCTCTGCTTTGGAAGCACGGTACCTTATTGGCTTTTTATTCTGTTATGAATCTTTGGGTCAATGATGTTGGGATCCGGATTTGGATCCTGGGTTTTGATGGGTCTTTGGTTACAATTGTTTGTATTTTTACGTGGTTTTTGGTGTAGAGCAGCACGACTACGTTTGTGTGCTGATGGTGGCGCCAACCGCGTGTACGACGAAATGCCTCTGCTGTTCCCGCATGAAGATGCTCTTGATGTTCGACAAAGGTGGTGATCTTTTACTTTGTGTATGTGCTCCTTGTTGGCGGTTGCTTTTTGTTTTACTTGAGCAAGTTTTGTAACCGTTTGGGTTCATTAACTACAAAAGTTGTCCTTTCCATCTAAGGATTAATTATAGATCAATAAATTGAGAGAATTTCATCAGTAAAACAATCATGTGGAGGGGTTTGGCGTGTTTTATCAAATTAAGCTCATGGGGATAAAATTTTTAGAGCAAGTAAGTTGTTTGACTCTAAATGATTAACTGCATAGGACTTGTAACCTGTTTGGAGGTAGGTTATTGTAGTAGCTATTTTTACTTCCTGTTCTGTAGTTAGTTTTGTCTAGCAGTTTTAGATGCTTAGCTAGTTCCTCCAAGAGTCTCTTGAAATCTGATTAACGTGGTTTAAATTTCTTTAACCATGCACGCATACTTCTACATTAATGTCGTCATAGATCACTTGACACTTCAATCTGAGTTCTGGGTGGATTAATATTCTCCAAAGGTTCTAATATTGTATTTCTTCTGGTGATAGGACTTTGACATTTTAGTTCAATAAGTCTCTGATTAGGTCTTTCTGTGCTACACTTTGTCTCGAAATTTACCATTAGCACCTTGTGCAACTGAACTGTCAGACTTTTGAGTGATTTTGTGTATAATCCTGTTTCTGAATACATGAATATTTTGATGTAACTGTTACTGTTAAGTTGGCTTCTAATTAATACTTCAGAACAGGTACAAGCCAGATGTAATCAAAGGAGACATGGATTCCATTCGAGCAGAAGTACTGGATTTCTATAGTAGCCTGGTAACCAAGATTTTTCCATTTTGATGTAATGCAGAAATTGTTTCCCAATTTTCTTTAAAAAAATATTTACAAACTGTAATAGTTTCATCAAATGCTTCAGCAAATGCATACCTGTTTGAGTGTGGTTGCATTTTGATTTTGTTGGTTTACCTCGTTTTGGTGTTACTTCAGGTTGACTGGTTAGGTGTATTTGGCTGTTTGCTTAATGCAGGGAACTAAGGTAGTTGATGAATCTTTCGATCAGGACACCACAGATTTACATAAATGTGTGACATTTATTCGTGACTACAATCCTGATTGGAATAAGTCCGAAGTAAGTTATATCTGTCATGGAAGCTCCTATATCGAGTTGTCATCGTTTTCTAGATGTTTCTTGTATATTATTCATAAGCTGGGACTCTATCAGGGCTACCGTGCAGTTGTCTGCATATTTTTGCCTTCATTTTCATTTATTATTCTGGATTTACTTTTGCTCAAAACCTATTTTCTGGGAAGTTACAAAACAATATGCTAGGGCAATAATAAGCACTTCTAATCCTCCGCCACTTTGAGATTAGCATTTTGAAAGGGTTTTTGCTGTAATCGGCAGCTCTGCGTTCTTGTAGCTGGAGCACTTGGTGGACGATTTGATCATGAGGCTGGAAACATTAATGTACTATACCGTTTCTCAACTATGCGTATAATTCTATTATCTGATGATTGCCTTATCTACCTACTCCCAAGGACGCACCGTCATGAGATTTATGTCCAATCATCTTTGGAGGGGCCACATTGCGGTCTTATTCCATTAGGAATGCCATCTGGTAGTACTACAACAACTGGACTTCAATGGGATCTTAGTGAGTATACCTATTCTACATCTTCATTTGAGCAAATTACCTCAGAAAGATGAGCTGCAAATTTTACTCTTGCATGCTTTGGCTACTAATTCATCCATGTCTATGCATTTCAGCATATTTTTCATTTGACTAATGATAAAAATCCACCTCTTATGTGCTTTGGTAAATTTAAACTTCTGCTTCCATATAATGTACATAATCCCAGTAATTAGTGATAAACCAGAGAGGCAACCTTGACTTTGAGTTTACCTCATCTGTGATGCCATAGTTTAGTAGCATTCTGTTTGGTGTTATATAAATTATTCAGAGGGACTCCTCATTTGTCAGGAGACTGAGCCTTTAGGAATATTTGTAAATTATTTCTTGCAGCTGACATGGAAATGAGTTTCGGTGGTCTAGTGAGCACCTCCAACTTAGTCAAAGATGAAAAGATAACTGTGAAATCAAGTTCAGACCTTCTCTGGACCATATCCATAAGAAAGTAAGACCTATCGCTTTGGAAACGAATTGATAAAGCCATAGCCAGGGACTTCTCCCGTGCTGACCACTTTAGCATTGCCTTTCTGAACGAAAGAGATATAAAGTCCATTGGAAATAGGTTTTTACGTCTGGTACAGTGCATACACTCGCACACTTTAGGCAACGTTTTTATCAATTTCTTGATACTAAAGATACCTCTTTCTCTGTTTAGATTAGGCTTTCCGTAATTACAGATTCATTTCATGCCAGCTGTCTGTACACGACATATTGACCAAGAGGGAGCAATTGATGAGAGATCAATATGAAATGTAATGTCACTGAAATTTTTTAACATGTACTCTTTTTCAGAATCTTGTACTAAAAGCAGTGAGAGATTAAAAATCTTGGTAGAAATGGACTTCGACCAAGTAAGTGTCTCAGTATTGCGTCCATGTTCTTTATAACATTACTCTGGAAGTTGGAAAAGTTCTGCAATGTTTGTTGTAGGCTATACCGGTATCTTCGAGTTAGTCTTCATTTTACAGGACAACTTTAATATCGGGTCCTGAGAGCTGAGGCTGAAAACCACGTGCCATGGAGTGGATAAACAGTTAGATCAAGAAAAGATCTTCATAACATTGAATAAGCACATTACAAGTGCTTAAATCCGTTGAATTTTCTCGTCAATAGTATCCATTTGATGTCGGCTAAAGTTGATTTAAATAGATCTAAAGTTTGATCTGATGTGAGAAACCAATTTGTTTACAGTCTAGTATTTATAGAAATCCAAAAAAACTTCCATTTTTGGTCGTATTATATAAACTAAACCAAGCTTTGACATTACAACTCTCAACCTACCTAAGCCAACCGATTAACACTTTTGACAGATGTTACTTCCAGATCTTATAACCCTTTGATAGGAAGATTCATGAGATTACATAGCTACACAAGTTCTAAAACACGGACAAAATGGTCAATAAATTTTTATCATTATGATGGTTCAAGGAAACATCAGGAACATAGAAGACTATAATCCTTTGTTTGTCTGTAACAGATCAATGTCAAAGATCAGTTGGAATAAAGAAGGCTGCTACAGAAGATAACAATCTTATTCTATTAATCAAAATTAGTATTTACAGATTGACAGCACAAACAACAATTATGATGAAGACCAAAAGCATAAAAAAATGAGTTGGATAAAGCAGATAGGTTAAGAGGAGCTTCGGTCTATACGTCAAAGTTGCCTGATTGATAGTTGAGGAAGGCCTTAACAGTAACAGAGCTGGCGTCAAATAGTTCAAAATGAAAAAATAAGAATAAGAAAAACCTATGTGTACAAAGGAGCCAGCAATGGAATTCCTATTTCATACCGGTCAACATCTAAAGACAATACCTTCTCTCTTTTACAGATTAGCAGAGGGCAGTTGAATAGGCTGTACACAGAGTTTTGCTTCTACATGAAGTAGCTGAGCGACCTCTTCTTCCTTGATCCTCCTTCCCCATACAAATCATTCCACTGCAGCAGCTCACTCATGTTTACTGATTCTGATGATACACTTGCGCACACCTGCATTGCACATGCACACGTTCTATGAATTGAGTTTTCGTGTCTGGGTGTACACATACTCAAACATGCAATGCATCCAGAAATGTCTTAAAAGTACCTGATCATGAGCATATTTAAAATCCTCCATCTTGAGGGGCCGAATATCCACACTGCTGTACAATCCAGGAAATGGTTTGCTCTCTGCTGTCGCTAAAGCTTTCTCCTGAGATGCAACAAAAATCAATACCAATAGGAGGAGTTTATGCCTGATTTCAGAATCCAGAACACCTCTTGTACTTTTCTAATGAAAACTTTTAAATGCAAACTTCTATTTAGCTGCTTCTATATTACACAATTGATCTATCTACATAGTGCGGGTTGAAAGGAAAACTAAAGCCCAAGACTATTTCAACATTATGAGCAGAACAAGCAAATTATACGAAAATAAACGAAGTTAAATACTATTTTTATTAACCTTCTTTTCCTTCTCCAGTATCTCTCGAATGGGACAATGTGCTGCAGTTACGCAAAAATTCTGTGGAAAACACGAATAAAAATTCAGTCTTGAAAATGGAAAATATACGAACAGGTAAGAGGATAAAAGAAAATACATCAAACCTTTAAATCACTTCCAGAATAACCATCAGTCATGTTTGCCACTGTTTCCAGATCAACATCAGCTGCCAAATCTTCTTTGGCCAGTATAACCTTCAGAATCTTTTCTCTGTTTTGTGCATCTGGCAAGTTAACCATCAATCTGCACATCCCATTTGTACAAGTCAATAATGTTGCTATTGCTCCAGGTACAGGGAGACATAATAGGGTAAAAACAGGATCATGATAGAAAACCTCCGCGGAAGCCTCCTTATAACAGCCTCATCAAGGTCAAAAGGCCTATTCGTAGCAGCAAGGACCAACACCCGTTCTTTATCTTTCGTACGCAGACCATCCCAATTCACCATGAACTCATTCTTCATTTTACGCATAGCCTCATGTTCTCCTGGATTTTCTCGTCTTCCCAACATGCTATCCACCTAAAGCAACAGGCAATTGAGGAAAAGAGCACATTAGGCCAAATTGAAACAACAAAACTTGAAGACAAGAAGTGACAGCCAGGAATAATGGCACCAGAAAAGTGCAAGTGCAGCGAGAAGTTCTGCAGAAACACAGTGAATAAAACAGACTGGAAATATGAAGCCAACAAGAAAGTATCAAAAGCTCATATTTAAACCAACCTCATCGACAAAAATAACACTGGGAGCTATTTTGCTAGCCAAAGAGAACACTGCCTTTACATACTTCTCTCCTTCACCAAACCACTACAAAAGAAAAAGATAGTTTAACTTTCAGCTGAAAGCTCAAACATCAAGCAAGCACCACAATTAAGGAAATACGTACCTTTGAAGTAATACTAGACATAGAGACGTTTATAAAGTTTGCACCAGCCTCAGTTGCAACTGCTTTTGCAAGCATCGTTTTTCCAGTTCCAGGAGGCCCAAAGAGTAATATTCCCTTGCAAGGCTGTTAAAAGCAATAAAGTTATTCAAACACATTGTCAAGAAAATTAGTAAGTAAAGAAAGGGAAGTCTCACCTTAGTTAGTTGCCCTTTGCAAAACAATTCAGGCCTTTGAAGAGGAAGCATCACAAGTTCCTTCAAGGTATCCTTCACAGTTTCTAATGCACCTATGTCATCAAAGGTAACTCCTATCTCGTTTGGTGGAATTACATCTGCTAGTAGTTTCTTCTCAAATTCATTCTCAGTGACGACATCCTGCAATGTTGTAGACTTAAATTCACTACATATTTAATAAGAATCCAACAGGAAACATGGTTTCGTACATCAAAGTCTGATAATTCCTTAGATACAGGGAACCAACTTTACCTTGAGCAATTTCTTCGAGCTCTTGCTTTCACTTTGCATACCCTGTAGAATGCTCAGACCATACTTAATGCTGCAAAATGGACAAAGAAAACAATATCAAGGAAAGAAACCTAAAACTTACACGCTTTTGATGACAGTGGAAATGACTAACCTGTCATTAGACATCACAAGTTTAGCATCCCTGATGGAAGTTTCAGAACAATGCATGAAATGGTGGCTCAAAGCCCATCCCACTACTTTCTCAACATCTATTCAGAAAGAAAAACAATAGCAGATAAACATAACAGTTCTTGAAAGTCCATAACAATTACCAGAAAACAGTGGACATTTTGAAGGAAGGGAGAATAAAGTTTAGGAATATCAACTTTCAGTAGTAAGTGCTTGATCCTTGATGCACAGAGTTTCAAGGTCAGGACAGACTAAGCCAACACGACCTAGCACCTGTATTTGTGAGATGTGTTGTCATTAAATACTTCCATAAGGTAGCATTTTTAAAACAAATAAGCCATCACCTTTCCAGACGATAATACAACAAAATTATACTTACTGAATGAACGCTAACATGATTTGCTTGTGCTTTCAGAGTTTCAACGTCACGTTCCAACTGTTGTTTCCAGTCCAAAAGCAAAGCTTCATCCTGTGAAGTTTCTTCAAAGTAAAAGTTAAGACATTTAATGAAAGATAATAGCTTTAAACGATTTCCACAAGAATGCAGGTCATACCTGAGGTAGCTGTATTGTCACTTTGTTCGGGAAAAGCCGAGACAGCTGCTTTGTTGTTTTGGATGTCTCTTTGCTCTTTTCACTCATTCTACCAAAGTTATCCTAAAAAGTAATATGATCATTTCTATTATTAACCAGCAACAACAAAGAGATTTAACACCAGAAGTTTTCTCATTCGCTCATTAATATTTGTTCAAGCATATATTATTGAAAAGGGAACTATATAATAAAAATCGCTTACTACAAATATTCAAGAGACAATAAAACCATCAGCACCAGTGGAAATATCAGGACTAACATCTCATTTACAGGGAAAAAAAATCAAATTCAATTCAACAGAGTCTCAAATTTGATGACCAAACTATATTGCAGCTTTAAGTGCATGACCAATTTCATACCTTGACAGCCTCTCAAATCAATACACATCTGGATTCATGAACTTGATTTTTATACCATTCATAGTGCCATCATGAATTGTGAAGATATCATCATCGGAGAATACTAGTTCAAGTCAACATCACCCCATTTCCAATCATGAATTCAACCCCACTCCAATTCAAATAATAAATGTTTAAACCAAATTATTGCCCTCATATCCAAATCCAAAATATAATTGACCATAAGATGCTCAAACAATTATAAGGTCCAGCTTTTTTAGATGAAACACAACTTTCCTATTATACTCAAATCAACATGTATGGAACCACAAATCAAAAGGAAATTGAGATTCAAAGCAAAGAACTGTTAAACATGTAGGGACGGGGGAATATAAAACAATTCCAAAGCTTTAACATACCGGGAAAGTCAAGTCAAGCAAAGCAGTCTGGTTACTTCCGAACTTTGTAAACAAAAGACCACCAGGATGTGACTGAAGAACACCAGAAGGTCATCAAACATGTAAGCATATTCTCCTAAATAAGTCTAGTCACTAACAACAAGGCATTGTAACAGATTACCTTTTCCTTGCGATTATCCATCTGGGTGTGTGAGCCAATCACAATTACCCTGTCTGGTAAAGTTTCAATTTTACTCTTTAAGCCAGAATAAGCATCTTGATTCCCCACCACGGACTTCTCGATATCTTTGAGAAACAATACCAAAGGAGTGCTCTTACTTTCAATTGAAACAACCTGTAAACAACAGAATGCTCCAACTTAGCATCAGCCATTAAAAAAATAATGCAGAAGCCGAGGTTAGTTATTTTGAAGGAACAAGTACCTCAAATATTTCACTGATAGCAAGCCTGTCATCCTCAACTCCCGAATTATCTAACTGGAGTGAACTAGCTGTTCAATAAGAAAGTAAATTTTCCAATTTGATTATATAAACACACTAAATACAAGTATACAGCACAGAAAGAATGAGAAAGCAGTTACCAGCACAGAAGAAACCATGATCCTCCTCACAAAGACCACCCAGATCAGTGCCGTCAGGGATGGATTTATCAAACCTAACCCCAACTTTTGAGGCTCCATTTCCTTCAAAAGCAAGGACTACCTTACCACAAAAGCCGACCGTAGGGCCCCTTCTTAGGCAAGAAAAATTGTATTCCAAGAAAATCGTAAGCATCATGAATTTGCATAGAAAATATTGGCGAAATTTAAGTAGCTAAATGGAAAAAATGATGTATGCCACGTGAATTCATTGCATATATAATATAAACTACAATTTATTCAAAACAACATGTTTTGAAAGACCACTTAAGTTCAGATCTAATCCTAATATGTACAGCTAGAGTAGTTTCACGAAAGCTAATTTATCAATCAAGGGAAGAAACCTTAAAGGGTAAAGCCCAGGCGGTGGTTTTGCAGTACCCACAAACTTTACCCTATCACCTGCAAAATTTGCAGTTTAAAACCCATTCAGCTATTCAGTAGAAGTTAACAGTGACACCATAGAATGGGGAAAAGAGGGGGCGGGGCTGACAAATTGAAATGTGCCATGCCTCTTTTAAATGTGTAAGCTTTCGAAGATGCAGTAGAGGCTTCCTGCTTTGGAAAAACCTGAGAGTTCAATGTCGAGCTACCAGTAATGTCTGCTTCAACACTGGAAGTAGGTTTCTTATGGTGTAAAACTGCCTGTGCAGCTCGTCTGCTAAATGCAGATGTCCTTTCAGCCCTGGAACTTTCTTTAAAAGAATCAGTTTCTCTAGGTGTTGTGGCCTGCAAAATATAATCAAGTCAAGATAGAAGAATCTAGAAGACCTAGATAAAACCAGAAAGCCAAAGTAGGTGCAAATTGTGTAGAAAAACTTGCACAAAACAAGTGAAACTTACACCAGGCAACACAAGAGAATTAACAACTAAGAGTCTAGCACCAACATCTTTTGCAAGAGCCTTTGCCAGAGTCTCCTGATAGATTTCTGACCCTGTCAAACAAATCCCCATAGGATAGGAAGATATGGGTACTAGTAGGAACGGGATACAGAACATGATAAAGATATTAAGAATCATATTGACAAAGGAATAAGGATACCTGCAGGACCAGAAAGTAATATGCGAGGAGACAAAGAAGGAAGATCACCAGCAAACTTTGCAACTTTGTTATTACATTTTAAATGAACAAATGCAGCAGCTTTCAAAACTTCCTTTGTTGTATCACTGCAGAAGTCCCATACCAGTAAATTATAAAGAAATTCAAAGCAGAGCAAAGTGAATAAAAAATAAAGGAGACGATAACACAAAATTTACAATTTTTTGCAAGTTTGCACCTTAAATAATACGGAAAACTTTCAAATGAAACATCAATGTTCTCAGGAATTAGAATTTCTTTATGCAAACTTTCTTTGTATGCTTGGCGTCTAGTAGATATCAAAATTCCTGGAGGATCAAGATCCTTGATGAGTTCTCTTATGTCTCTTTGCTCATTGAGTATTTTAGAAATGCTGCTGCTTAAATCAATCTCAGAAGATGAACCAGCAAGAATTCGCAAGAGAGGTCTTAGTTCATGGGCAGATATGTGGATCTTTCCAGGTCCAGCATCCACAGAAGCATCAAATCTAACATCACCAGGAGCCCCATTTTCAATAGTAGCATCTGATGGAACAGTTTTCTCCCTTAAAGAAACATCAGCAGGCTCATTGTTACTGCTGTTATCTTTCATGTCAACTTCTGGAACATGACCATCAGATGGGCCACCAGAAGCAGGAACTTCAGCATTCCGCTGTACAGAATCAACAGTTTTGGCAGGTGGTGGAAGAAGGGTTAAATCTTTTTGAAGATTAGACAAAGAAGCTAGTATTGATGCTCCTGCATATGCTGAGCAATCACCAGATATTGTCTTAGTGCACATCCTTTTTCTAGGAGCACCTTGGGCTTCTAAGATGCTTGCAAAGGGAACACCTGGAGCACCTAAGTTATCGTTGGTGAGCTGCTGAAAAATCTAGTATCCCATTAAGGAACTTATTGGCCTATGTGAGATTTAAAACAACAACAAATGGAACAAAAGGAAGTGAAAGTCCACTTTTTTGAGATCTTACCACCAAAAAGAAAAAAGGTGTACAAGATAAATTAGGAACAGAGCAAGAAGGATACATAAGCATGATTTCCACATGTGCTAAACACCACCTCATCGCCTCCAGTCAGTATTAAACTTGCATTCTTGTGGTAGGCTTTACCGTTCACTTGAACTGATCCTTTGCCACCAGTGATTTCCAACAAGGCCACAGATGCACCTCCACGCTGCACGTGTTGACAAGCGAAAGGTAAAAATCATCATTACCAACCATATTCAAAAACAATCACAATCAAGGAGGTGACTTCAGTTATTCAACTTAATAAATCAATGATGAAAAATTTTATAGTTCATCAACCAGGCAGATACCTCAATATGTCTCAATTTACATAAAATGCTGCTGATGGCTGGATCCTTAAGCCATAAATTGCATTGACGACTTTGGCCAACAGTGAAAAGTGTGCCACACATGAGCAGGTGAGGGTTCTGTGGGGCAAGACATAAAAAGCAACAGCAATTATCAATATTTTAGTTTGAAAAAAAAACCATCAACATATATATTTTGCCCATAAAACATGAATCTCAAAACTTCTTCCATGCCAAGGCTCAGAAACAAGAAACAATGAATGAAAGTATTCAACCAGGTTAAATCTAACAATAAAAAAGATGTACATTTGGCTTCAGGCAAATATTCCAAAGATCATGGTTATAATTATAGTTCTAAAACAAAACTACCATACATTGTTCACCTTAACCCTGCTCCAAAATGATTAATAAGGCCAGAATAATGGCACTGGACAAAGATATACCATGTGCTATCAAGAGGAATAACATTATAATATCAACATCAACACACACATAAGTTAACCACAAAATTATGATGATCACTAACCTCATAACACAGATATGAAACAGGAAACTGTAAAATGCAAGCAAGCAAAGTATTCATTCATCCCCCTTTGAAAACCGTTACCCACTCCTCCCTAGGAAACATGAATTGACCTGACTAGACAGCAGTTGAAGCCTCACAACAAAGGCTCAATTACAATTTTCCATCAATACTTCAGACTGCTCATCATCCAGACATGAAGGAGATCTCACTAGAAGCACTTAAAAGGTGACACAAGAGTCCAAGACCAAGCACCTCCCCAGCAACTCTACATACTGTAAGAATATCCAGAATATCATGTCTCAATTTAACCTGCACGAAGTGTCACCCTGATCACAAAAAGAAGATGCCATCTCACATTCCCACAATAAGACAAGGATTCCATCTCATGTGTGTTTCCTACTCCAACCCCCTGAATTCCAAATTCTGCTGGTTGTAGTCAAAATAAGTTTACTAGTGAAATCTAGGCAACTTTGATCAGCACCACAAAATTCTGGCAATGAAAGAAAACTCTCAAGGGGGCGTTTAAACTCAGTGAAAGAAAGAGAAGGAATAAAACTGACAATGGTGTAACGCTATCTGATTGTCTCCAATAACCAAAGTCTTCAAAAGAACCCCAAGCATGAACCACAACAGGTGAACCATAGAAACTCACTTCCATAAATGGACAAACAAGCAATAATGAATCTATGTGATTCAGTTAAGAATTCTCTAACAACATTTACAATATATTTACTTTACCACAGCCAAGAAAGAATCCATAACATAAACTTAAGAAACCAATAACCCGTAAGCAAGACAAATCGATCAGTCTCCCACTTAAATCTAAATTCTACAATATTCAAACAAACGCAACAAGAATAACTTTTCCAAACCATCGTGTGCAGCAGGGTAGAAAACACATGTAGCAAGATAAATGCAGTTTAAACACTTCTTATCAACTTGTCCAAAAAGCAAATGGCACTTACAGTCAGAAACTCGAACTATTACCGTCCATAAAAGGAGCTAAATCACTCCTCAAACATATGCAAGGATCATCATAAGCCAAGCAAAGAGAGTCTTTTTTTTATTTTAAAAAAAAGAAGATTAAACATCGACCGACCTGAGAGCACTGGGAAAGTAGCTTGCCCCATGCAGCCTTGCCATTCAATTTCACAGTCTTGATTGACCGCTTTTTAAATCGACTGGAAGCCACACCAGCCACTTTAGCTTTCTCCCCATTCACAGCATCTTCAACTAAAACCCATGAATGGCCGATTCCGAAAAAACACAGATAAATTCACAAATTTCAAACATTTAACACAAAACACAAACGAAAGTTAAAAAGAAACAAACTTTCATATCAAAACCACTGCATGCAACAAAGAAATAGTCCAAGATCGCACCTAACGACTGAGGAGCCACCAAGTCCTCGTCTCCGGCTTCGCCGGCCACCGGAGGTTTCTCCATGTCAGCAAGAACAGGATTTGCAACAACAGTAGCTTGCAGATCAGAGGACTCCAGTTCATGGTCTAAAGGTAAAGACCCAGATTCCTTCTCCGGACTAATAATTTCCACCGGAGGGACCGCCACCGCATCGGTCGACGTCGTTTCCGCCGTCTCCACCGTCCCCATCTAGGGTTCAATCAAGAATGAAAACCCACAATCAGACCCAAAAAGACCCCAAGAACAAACACCAAATTCCAAAACCCCAAAACGACTAGAAACACAAACATAAAGAACGCACCTTGGATCGTTTAGAGGAGTTTGGAGGAGAGGAGTCGGGGGACGAGGGAAAGGCAAGATGGCGCTTGTTTGAAGAGGAGCTCCGTCGCGTTTCGACCATCTTCTTGTCGGCGGTGGTTGGTCTGATCGTCGTCAGGTGATGGCACAAGGACTCTCTCTCTCTCTCTCTCTCTCTCTCTCTCTCTCTCCCCCTCTCTAGCTTCAATGATCCGACAAGAGAAGAAATGGTGCTCGTTTGAGAGAACAAAAGAGAAAAGCTTTTGGCTTAGGGGTTGAATGATTAAATGTGTATTAGTTAACAAGTCCTTGGTTGGTTGGGTTTATTTATATTAATTATTTTGGTTAATCTAATCTTCTTCTTTCTTTTTTTTACCTGAAAACACATATTAGTTAATAAAGGCAGTTAGATTATTTTTCAAAAAAAAAAAAAAAGGCAGTTAGATTAGGATTATGACCCCCAAAAAAAAAAAAAAGGTAGACTGATTGGCCTGAGCGTACAAGTCTGTATGACTTTGTAGCAATCTGGCTTCTGCTTGTGAAGTATTTCAGGTAACTCTTGTAAGGAAAATGAGAAGCTTAAATTTGAGGTATACTCGAATGAATACAGTTATTACTTCTTGGAAAGTAATGAAAATAGCCCATAGATGTTTTTGGAAAGTAGTTCACGAAACTAATTTTCTGTAATTTAACTCAATATGAAGGTGGAGGAACGTCTTAGCTCAGAAAGCACTGGGTAGTGCAGTGGCAGAGGACATTCTGCATCTTGTGGATAATTGGAACTTGTACTTCCCAAATGACAATTATGTTTGATGTTTTATGCTGGTTGAGAATGTCCAATCTGGGGTAAGTGGAAGATGGCAGTGGCAATGGCCAGAGTTATTTATTAGAAGTGTTTGTTGCCACATCAATCGATTTTGATAAATAGGTGGAGAGTTTACGCTATATTTGATTGAGGTTTATCAATGAAATAGAATGGAATATAATATTATTCTATTATTTAAACGGGGGATTTATAATAAAATAGAATGAAATGAGACGAAAAATAAGGATTTCATATTACATTTGATTTCATTACAAACAGTAAAAATGAGAAATATCCAATTTGGGAGGTTTAGAATGAAATGTAAAATGATAAACAATTTTTCACTATATTACATTATAAACTTTTTTTCTAAACAACATTTTAATATATTATATTATGAATTTTTCCATCCCTCCCAAATAATATTTTTCTAATATTACATCCATTTATATTTCAATTCCATTATAAATCATTTTATTCTATTAAAAACCTTATACCCAACCAAAAACAGCCTTAGGGTTTTTGAAATTTTTGTTTATTTTAGGCTAAAGGTGTTATTTGCACCTCAACACTTCACAAAAAGTTTTAAGTCCATTATCTTTGATACCATTTTGTACCCTAACCCTACTAAAGTAGTGCTTGTTGTACCCTAAAGTAGTAACAGAGAAAAGGGTAGTGGTATATTTAGACCTTTTAAGAAATATAAAGGCGAAAATTATAACTTTAACAAGTGTTTAAAAAATCAATTTTAAATTACATAAGTAAGCTCAAATTACCTAGTTATGACATGACATAGGCTAAATTTATGCTCATAAACTAAAAGCTACCAAAAACTTAACTCAATTAGGATTTAGGATTTAGATTCATAGACACTGCAATGTGTGAATGTCCTCTACCGGTATCCACACGAGGATGAATGATCCGGGCAGCGGCTCGTGTGTGCTAGCACGTCCAAAACCCTTTCAAACTCCGCATAGTTTTTCTCTCGGAAGGTGACTAGGGTTATTTTTCGACTCTCTTCTTTTTTTAATGAGACATAGGTTTCTCTATTTACAGAGAAACCGTAATTCTTATTCCTATTATGAATAAGAGCTTCATAATCCTAATCCCATTAGAATTATGAAGCCCAATAAGTTTCGGCCCATATTATATCTTATATAATAAATGCCCGACAACTTAAATAATATAGCC
>JANIPM010000009.1:33428802-33438891 GCA_027478405.1 Erythroxylum cassinoides
TTTAGAATAGTGTTATAATGCTTATGGTTTTACTATCAAGTCACATACTTGATGACATAAGCCTAATACTATTCATGAAATGTAAATCACATTACATAAACGACATGCATGCATATATAAAAGAATACCTCATAACATCTTATTAATAAGTCATAATGTTAGTACAAAAGTCACATATGTCCATTGGCTTAGGGCACACTACTAACAATGACCATCTAACTTAGCTCTTAAATTTGGTTTAAACTAATAATTTATTATTATTATTTTAAATTATTAGTTTGAGTTGGGTTAGATTAGTTGGGGTCAAGTTTAAAAGTTACTTTAGGTCATCATCATAACAACATTTGAATGGTCTATGTATGATGATCATGCCACTTATGTTTTACTATTAGTTTTAATGAAAGTCTAATAGAATAATTTCAAGAAAATTAAAAATCACAATGATTAAAGTTTTTTTAATTCCACTTATGTTTTACTATTATTTTTAATGAAATTCTAATAGAATAATTACACAAAAATTAAAATCACAAGGAGTTTTTTTTATATATTTTAAAGATTAAAGTTTTTTTAAGTTACTTAAAATGCAAGACAGTTTCGTATCTTTTATCCTATGACCTCTAGTGATTTTGGGCAAATGCCATTCTTCTTCGTTTCTAATAGGGCCTAGGATGGTAATAAGCTTATTTTTTGTCATTTTGATAATAAAGATGTATATATGAATGAGAATAATATTGCATGCTTTTTTGTATAGCCTTGCATGAAAATTGTGTCTATTTTTGTCTTGTGAATTATGTGTTCTAAGTTTAGAATGTAAACCATACATAAATGTATGGAATTATTTTCTACCTCGAGTCTTGAAAGATAACACATGATCATTGAAATTCTCTTATCTAGAATTCAATTATATACGTTCATGTGATGACTTAAACAATAACTCATTATAAACATGATTTCCTTTATAAAAATTCTCTTGTCATTGGGTGACACATTACCACAAGTGTAACTAATTTTATGCTTGTCATTAGAGCTTTTTTGGGCTCCAAATATTCTATTCATTTTTTCAGTACTCACAATGAATCTAGACAATAACTCTTTGAAGTCATTGATCTCCTTCTTCAATGCCTAAGTTTCAAGCAATAATTCACAGTAATTGTCATTGACAATAACCACACTCTTAAAATATACCATGTCATGGATATCCTATTTTAATTTCTTATCATTAATCATGCATACACCGAAGAGCTTTAAAGTTTACATATACTAAGAAGATACTTTCTTCCTTTTGCAATTATAACCTCTAGGCATTTAACTAACTCATTATATAAAAGTTCAACATCACACTTAGCATTGTCATCACAATAATTTGAGTAAGAGGGCACCTTATCGTTAATGGTAATAAAGCACATACCTCATCATTAATAGTCATAAAGCACATACTTATCACGATATTTTTTCATTTCTCACTCCTCTAAACTAGTAATTTCATTCCATATGACCTTAAATACTTTATTATTCTTCTTTAATTGTTTGTCCCTTTAATGAGTTCTATATCATTCTCATCACTCTTACTTGTATAGGTCTCTTTATCATCAAATTTTCTAATCTTTAGAGACTTTAAAAACCATGCTTCTTCTTATTGGAGACACTTCCCGTTCATGCAAATAATTCATCAACAACTTGTAAGTGAGGAGTAATCCTATTAGCTCTTTCAATGGTAAGGTGCTCAATTATTTTTCATCATGGGAGAAAAAAGAACCCTTATAATCATCTTGCTTTATTACAGATGAATAATAAGTCTTTATAAATCTTGTTTAAGGCCAAAAGGAATCATTATAAACTGTATAAGTAATTTTAATAATTATAATTATATAACTCAAAAAGTCATATCTTGATCACATCAATAAATAAAGGCTCAATATATGTTATGCAATACATAGATGCTCTCTTTAGTTGCTAAAGGCTCTAAGAAACTCTTTAATATCTCAGAGATTTTCTCATAACTCAATAGTGGTCTATTTATACTCAAAACTAATTTAAATAGTCGTTAGGTAGATACACTAGCTAATTTAAGGAATAGTTGTTTGACAAGTTTAGTTAGCTGCACTTCCTTTTATTAGTTATATAACTACCAGATTGGGTATTGACTAATCAGACCTCTCACTAAATAGAAAGTTTCCTTTTAGTAACTCTTAAAATAAATTATTGGTTAACATATCACAACCCTCCAACTAGCCAATAAATAGGGTTTTGGTCAGTGAACAATTCAATCAATGAACAATGCTCGAACAGTGAATAATCTATCCTATTTACAATGCTAAATAGGTAATGTTCACTTCATAAGTCATCCAAATTTAATTTTCAACCCTTCTACTTCTCTTAGATATTGAAATAGTTCCTTTTGATTAAAAAAATTGATTTAAAACTATTACAAAAGTTCTTAAAATTTTGTTTAAATGTCAAGAGGTGTTTTTCAAAGATCAAATCAAATTTTATTTAAATTATGAGAGGAATTATGCATCATGCTCTATTTGTAACTAAACATGTAATGATTGATTTCTTAATTCATTGAAATAACTATGGCAAGATTATGACAAAGATTTCAATGATTTGTTTAAAGTTTAATATGATTGATTCCTTCTTTTTTTGGATTTTTTTACTTGAATTTCCTTTAATCTCCTTCAAGTTATACATATTCTTCATTTTGCTCTTCTTCTTTTTTTAAATCTTTTGATTACTCAATTGGTTCCTTTGTTCACTTTACTTTTTCATTGATCTTGATCTTTTACATATTAACTTACTAGTATCATGAATGATAAATATATTAATAATTATGTATTTTGTAATTATCAAATCTATGACTTAGGGCCTCATTAATATAACACTTCTCATAGCAAATTAACATAAGAATATAATTTAATTAAAATATTGTATTGAAATATGTAAAGCAACTACTAAAGTGATGTTTGAATTAATAGTAAAACAATTTATTTTAATAATTTAGTTAGAGTTCTACCAAATAAAAATAACAACCAATCATATATGAGGCACTGTCTTTTAAATATCCAAAAGATTATAATGTAATATGGTATGGAGCAAGAAGGACGCTTAACAAGAAAAGAAATTTTATATTGTTTTAAGGTGAGTCCCATTTCCCTCCATACACAAAAGATATACTAATTGAGAGTTTAATAGATTAAATCATTTTGAGTTTCATGTATAGAATTCATATGATTTAAGTAGGATCATAGTATAAAATAAAATTAAAATTAACTAATTTATCCTTTTTAAAATTCTTAACTTGGTCAAAGTTCATAGGAAATATAAAATTGATCAATTAAATTCACTTAAAATTAATAAAAAATATTTTTATTGATACGAATTTAAAACTAGAAAACAAATAAATGTGCCTACTTATCTTTAATTTTAATTATTATGTTACAAGAGTGTACGACTTCTCTAATTAAGTAGCCTTAGCTCTAAACGACTCGATCCCAATAATTATCTGATATTGAACTAAGTTTGAGTTTTATATTCACGTCTTGATAAAAGTTAAGTTAGATTTAGTATCAACCATTGCATTTAACAAAAAGAAAAAAGACGTGATTTAATCAAACTGCAATCGGACTTGACTTGGCATCAGCCAAATAGAGACTTGATTAAAGTAACGCAATTTGCAAGCTCCAGTCGGCCGAACTTAACGTTCATGGGTAGCGAAATCAAAGCCGCCAGGCACTTGACATCTAAACTAAGTGATAATGCCAACAACCATGTCCACAAATGTCTGAAACATTTTAAATAAACCTTTTATGTTTGTAACCCGCCAAGCTCGTATAGGTTGCGACACCGTATGCAGTGAAGCAGTAGCATTAGGAAAGAAAAATCTGCAGTCTTGTAAGGTTTCCACAGAAAGGGAATGTGGGTCTAACTCCAGAAACGTTCATGTTCTGACAAAACAGAACTTCAATAACTTGCGAGTTAATGGGAACTCACAGTGTCTAGATTTCAATAGTCACTTGGCAATCACGCAAAGTCATTCCAGTTAAGGAATTTTATATACTACGTATACGTACGATGGTCTGGCAAGAGACGGGGGATTAGGTAACAGATGTGTGACAAAAACACTTGTTTTCTGAGAGGGGTGATGCGTAATCACTTGCCGCCTGCATAGGAAGTAGGGAGTGAAAAGGCAAGCCAAATCATGTGGGTGTGTGTTCGGTTCGGTGTTAATCATTGACTGGCTCACGTGGGTCCAATATAATCTATAAAATTGAAAAGCCAAAGGTTGACTGGAGGAGGTGTGTCCTTGTAAATCTATTGCCATTGCTGCGGTCCCAAACAATTTCGGGTGAGAATGGTAGAGCATCATTGGATGCAACTATGCTATACGTGCCAACTTTGGTTGTAGGAACGGGCCTTTGAACCCCTTTTTTTACATGCCGGAATGGCTTGTCTACTTGTATTCAGCGGGGAAACCGTAGTAACTGGCCGTGACCACCCGACGAGATGACAAGGAAGGTAATCAAAGCCCGCACGGATAATCTAGTTGGTCATTGAAAATAAAAATGAGTCCAGGGAGGGCAATCAATTCTCATGCAACTCATGGATTCGGGGTCGACCCGTGAATGGAATCAACGTTTGTCTCCTTGAATCGTTTATATTACGTTGACTCAGCAGAGGAAGGAGAGCAGAAGTGTGTAAACAACGTTGTAGATATTTGGATTAACGTGAGGAAGACCAAATAATGGCCAAACGTTAGACATGACAATCCAGAGGGAAGGACTGGCACCACATACAAGTCGGAAAACAACAAAGCCGCACACATCTTACCAAATTAAAACATCCAATCGTTGAAGTTATCTTCGAATCACAAACATACAAAATAGCTTTCCAATGAACGACTTATGCGCCAAAGCCAATGGAAATAGTCACACCCAAAAGCTTGAGGACAGCCTTATGGTGTAGTGTTTGACTTGATTAGGAAACATTTGGTTGACTGTTTCAGCGAATTGTAATCATAAAAGGATGTTTGTAAAAAGTAAAAACTACCGTACATGTACAAATGTTTAATCCCTAACTACATTCACACTAATTGGTTGAGAGAATTTACAAGCATTGTTGATAAAAGTAAAGTAGAAATGTTAATTCCTTAACGAATTGGTAATTTAATTGAATTCTAATTCTAATTCTAATTTTAATTAAAACTATGATTAATTCTATTAAATACAAATTAGAATAAAGTAGGATTTAATATCTTATATTGATTTTTATTTATATATTTCATATTTAACTTTTAAAACCTTACAATTAATTTCAATTTGATTTTAAATTACTTTTCTTTATTGTTCTTTATGTGTGACTCATTAGGTTCCCAAATATGTTGACAATAGATATAAATTATACTGCTACATCATATTTAGCATTATATAAATTATTCTCCTTTAATTTATTTTTAATTTTTTAATAAAATAATTTATATCTATAGATTAAGATTAACGTCTAGTAATACATCAAGACCACCTAAATATTAAGAATGTCAAAATAGTTTTGACTAAACCTTTTATGCATAATCTTTCTATGTAATTTAATAATTTCATTATATAATTTTGTAATTTGATATAAAGTATATAATTAATATCTACCTTATTTTGAATCCAATTATATTAGTTTTCCACCATTAGTAACTTATTTTATTAATGACTTTTGTAAATTATTTTTAAGGTGTTATTGCACCTTAGTTAAAGATTTCTCATATTAATATTGATTGAGAACAACAAAATATTCTTCTTCATCATTTTGGATTGATAAATCCTATATTAATCACTCAACTGCCTTCATATAATTGATGCTATATCCAATAACTACCAAACGAGCTACCCTTGACTTGGATATATCTAAGTAGTATTAAAATACAATAATCTCTACTGAGATACTTTGCAAATATTGAGTTAAAGGATCACATATACAATATATATAAGTAATGATTCATATCAAATTATCATATCAGGTCAATTTAATAAACTTGTTCTCTAATAGGCATAACGTTTATTTAAGTATCTCCATACTTTAGTTTATTAGATCGATTACTTTCTTTGTAAGACAGAAACATAATGTATATTATTCTTTCTACACTATTAATTTCTAGTCTTAATATAACAATGAATAAAAAGAATTTAAGAATAATACATAATACAATATAAAACTCATAATTACGATCTTATCATAATGTTTGCAACATATAATGTCCTTAAAAAATGTATAAGATAAAGAATTCCTTTGAATAATTATGTCATTAGAACTATAACCAACTGATTATCTATAATGCATAAACTAGCAATATGTTAGTTACACTAAGCTAATCACTTAAATATCTCATTCCATAGCTCCATATGACAATCATGTTGTTGTTGGGACGGTAGATTAATAAGATAATTTCACAAAATTCCTTATTGTGAGCACTTATTTAATCTTACAACTTTTATCTTAATTATCATCATAATTATAAGAAGCTGCCTAAATATAAACATCTTACATTTCATGTTTTTTCTTTCTATATCTATATGCATGAATAAATCTGTTTTAAAAGTTTTTTTTATTTTCTGTTGCGTATATTTGAAGTATATTATGTATGAGATCCATGATCGGAACCTTGCAACAATATATGGGCTATTTGTAAGCTACTAAACTTTTATATGGGAAAATGAGTGGAAGCAAGTTGCTGATTATAGATTGATGTCGAAAAAGGGCTTATTAAGAAGTCCAGCTATAAGGCTTATAAAGAAGCACTAGTTGGGAGGCAACCAAATAATTAGTTGTTTTTGTTTTTATTGAGTAGTTTGCAGGATTTACATTACTAGTTTAGTTAATTTCATAGTTTTAGTTTGATGGCAGTAATTTTTCTATTGAGATTTGATGGAGTTCTATATGTTATAAAGGCAACATCAAACCTTAATTTACAGTAGAAAAGATTTCACTAGTAGTGGATGGATGCTGATGACATTGAACAATACTATAAATCTTTTTCTATCAGGGGAGTACCAGTTATCCTCACCCCTATTTTAGTCTCCATACTTTTCATTGTTCCTGCATGTTTTTTACATTGAGAAAAATGTACAACTTAAGTGTGGGAGAATGACTTAGTTGTCAAGCTTGTCAATCTTGTTATAATTAGTTTAATAATAACTGATTTGAAATTTTTCGAAGAGAATGTTAATCAAGATGATTCATTATAATTTTAGATGTGATTGTAATTTGATTTGTTCAAGCAAATAGTTATGAGTTTTGATGATAAAGTTGATTTCAATTTAGTTCATTAATTTTGAGAATGGATACTTCTTTGCATCACTATACTTTATGTATAATTTGCGTATATGTTGAGTTAAATGTGAATTCTTTTTGAGCATTTTACTACCCCATACATAAAAAACAAAAAATTAAAAAGTAGTATGTGAATAAATAATCATAGATAATTTCACTATGCTAGCTTTGTACCAATAAAAAAGTCAAAGTTAAAAAGTGGTGCTAGTAGCCATTTGAGATAGTGACATAATAACTGAGGGTATTCATGATAAGGTATTTACTTTCACATCAAAATGCTAGGTGACTTTTTAAACAAGCTTTTAAATGGTCCTATGTTGTTTCAATTTAGTGTTTTGTTTTCAATAAAGGTGTATGAAAATGTTTAAAGGTTTTAGCACTTTTCTTACGTATGTTCTCCTTATGCATTAAGTGGAACAATGCGAATTGAGTGGAAACTTGAAGAATTATGGATTGAATTGGATTGATTTATAATTTGATGCAAGTAACCAAGTGCTTAATATTTCAATAAACTTTACAATTGAATGAATAATGGAGAATCTTAATGGATACTGTCTTTTTTAACGCTCTCGAAGTTGTTTCTTAATAAGTTGAGAGTAATAAAATTGATTTACTTAAGGACAAGCAAAACGCTTAAATGTGGGGATAGTTTGATGATTGCTAAATAGACTATATTTCTAATCTTATATTTAACACATTTTTTTATTTGAGAGTTTTTTTTTGTTTTTGGTACTTATCTTGTTTTTATTGTGTTTTTAGGTATTATTTACCTTTATGGATAAAAAGGAGAAAAATTATCTGAAATCAAGTCAGAAAATAGAATAACTGAAGCAATTTTGGTGAGTGCTTGTGTAAGTTTACAAGACCGTGATGGTGTATATGTAAGTCTACACGTCGAGTGGATGCCTGTTTAGTTCTCTAGGACAATGTTTCTTAGAGACAAGCAAATTCACTAATTCAAATAGGAACTTATAAGAGTTTAAAGGTTCCAAGTTTTTGACCATTCCTTAGAACTATACCGCAAGTTATTCTACCAAGTTTCAGTATTAAGTACATATTGATACACTAAATGAACAATACTCTCAATCTAATCCTAAAACAAACACTAAAAAAAACATAACTTTGTTGCAAAAGCTACCAATTATAGAATAAGAAAGACTTCTCATCTTACTCTTACTCTTTTTTCTCCTTTTTTGGTGTTTTTTTTCTTATATCGATGAACAAACTGTTCACTTACATGTTCACAGTCTCTTACACAGCCTGCTTACACATCTATGTAAGTTAAGGATACGGGCGTGTTATGTCTTACATGACCGTATCTCATAAGAATGGCTTCAAATCACCATTATATGTCTTGCATCACTCGTCCATCATTTTAACAATCCTTAATAATATCCAAGATCACTAAACCTCACTTTTGTCTCCATACGGAGTTGGAAACTCAACTTCCCCTCCAATCCATTTTAGAGGAGACTCAAATCACCTCAATGATTATTTAAGAGTCATCCTGATGATCTTACTATAGAGCTCATGATTGCTCCCAAAACCACCTCTGTTAACATGTCAACATTGTTCTTATCTGTGAACCTTCTTTAACTGTAATTGATGTTTCTTAACCAGAAAACTTAACTAATGATACTTCAAATCATTATGCTTGGTAATGGAATGATACCTAGTATTCTTACTCAAATCTATGGCACTTTAGCTGTCACAATAAACTACCTAATAATCTTGCTTCACATCTAACTCTTGAAGGAACCGTTTCAACCAAAACATCTCCTTACCTACTTCTACAACAACTACTTACTTCACTTTAGTTGTGGATAAAGTTACACAGCTTTAATTGCTAAGAATGGCTCCCCCTAAGAATTTGAACAAATAGCTTAAAGTTAATTTTCTGTTATGAAGATCTCCAATTATGTTTGCATCTGTATAGCCCTCTAAAATTGAGTCCTTGCAGCTGAAACAAAAGCTCCATTTGAAAGTGCCCTATAAGTATCTTAAGATCCATTTCACAACTTCCCATTGAACCTTCTCTAGATTGGATAAGTACCTACTCACCAACCCAACAATTTGTGCTATATCTGGTTTTGTACGTTCCATTGCATTCATCAAGGAACCAACAATAGATGAGCATGGAATAAAGGACATATTATCTTTCTCCTTTTCAATTGAAGGGAAGACATGCTTACTTAACTTAAAGTGAGGTGCTAGTGGAGTGCTAATTGGTTTGACATGCTTCAAATTGAACCTTTCTAACAATTGTTTAATATACATATCATGTGACCGTTAGAATAATGCACTAAAGGCAATCGTCTTTAACACGTTTTGTACAAAGTTGTGAACAGAATTTATTTTCAATAATAAAGAAAGACATATTTCATTAATTTGGTATTCATTATTTATGAATTGATATTGATCTATAAGCAAATTAATAAACTCCATGATATATGACATAGCATGAAGGAAATCATGATGTGATCATATTACTGAGATTCTTATTATGTGCAATTATATCAGTATCTAAATCATTCCTAGTTATAGGATTAATGAGAATGGATGTTAAGTCATCAATTTGCACTTATTTTTATACTTAATTATCTTTAATGTGTTGAAATTACTATTCGAAATTAATGGAATTATCTTATAATTGTTTACAGATGATTTTCAATACCTTAGAGATGAAATTGAATCAAAAAGATGCAAAAAAATGAAGAAAATCCAAAATTCCAAGTTTGACAATAATTCAGTGACTAAACGTGGGCACGTCTAAGG
>JANIPM010000009.1:33468128-33479591 GCA_027478405.1 Erythroxylum cassinoides
AGTTCAGAGTCTGAGAAATGGCTTCATGCCATGAAGGCTGAAATGGATTCCATGTATGAAAACCAAGTATGGACTTTAGTTGAGGCACCCGAAGGAATAAAACCCATAGGGTGTAAATGGGTTTTCAAAAAGAAAAACGACATGGATGGTTATGTGATTACCTATAAAGCAAGGCTTGTGGCCAAAGGTTTCCGTCAAAGACAAGGAATTGACTGCGACAAGACCTTCAGCCCAGTGGCAATGCTTAAATCTATTAGGATACTCCTAACCATTGCCGCTCATTATGATTATGAGATATGGCAAATGGATGTGAAGATAACTTTCCTAAATGAGAATCTAGCCGAGGATGTGTATATCACACAACCAGAGGGCTTCATCTCCTATGATGGTGAAGAGGTATGCAAGCTTCAAAAATCCATCTATGGATTGAAACAAGCATCCAGGAGTTGGAATATCCGCTTTGATGAGATAATCAAAGAGTTTAGTTTCTCACAAAATCCGGATGAACACTATGTGTATAAGAAGGTTAGTGGGAGTGCAATCGTATTCCTCGTTCTATATGTAGATGGCATATTATTACTAGGAAACGATGTCTCTATGCTACAATTTGTGAAGATTTGGTTGTCCAGACAATTCGCTATGAAAGATCTCGGTGAAGCAACTTATATCCTCGGGATAAAGATCTATAGAGATAGATCAAAAAGGTTGCTTAGTCTTTCACAATCAACGTACATAGACAAGATGCTAAAGAGATTTAGCATAGAGAAGTCCAAGAGAGGGTATCTTCATATAACTCATGGGATAACACTCTCGAAATCTATATGTCCTAAGACACAAGATGAGAGAACGCGTATGAATATGATCTCGTATACATCTGCAATAGGATTTATCATGTACACTATGCTATGTACGAGATCCGATGTATCATGTGCTCTAAGTGTTACTAGCAGGCACGAATCGGATTATCTTTATTACCTTCTTCATCTTTTTACTCTCCTTGATGTTGCTCTCCATAGAACAAAGGTGAGAGCTAGCACTCTTATCTTTATTCTAGCCATTTCTAGATCAAAGAGTTTGATTCAGTTAGTTACTCCTATCTCTGCGTAAATATCGTTAGAGACGATCTGTTTTAGTCGTTGTGGTTTGTGACAACCTGACGAGTAGAAGATCGAAGAATAAAGGAGACTACACATAAGGTACATGGTTATTATATGAATGATTGATTTATGTAAATGCCAAGAATTCCTATATATATATATATATATATGTTATGAACATGTATGTGAATTGGAAATATTTAGCTCGATTTTATGGTATTTCCTTGTATAGACATATGGATCCTGGACTTCGGGAAGGTCCTGGAATAATTTTTTTTGTTTTCTGCATCGCATATATATGATGCACGCATCGGGATTTTCCTACAGCGACCTCCATAGATTTTTGTTTTTTCCTATCTCGAGTTATTTCCAAATATGCTTTCCAAAACCCAAATCTTTCATATTTGGACAAGTCCTCCTTCATTTTGTAGATTGTCCTAACATCTTGTCCCAAAATTAGCATTTCATCAACATAATAAAGAAGAATAATGAGTTTCCATTGATAAACTTCTTGAAATATAAAAAGGATTAAAAAAATAATTTTTAACCATTTCTTGTCATAAACAAATCAAACTTCTAATTCCATTGTCTTGGTGCCTATTTCAGCCTATACAAGCTCTTCTTTAACTTGTACATTAGAGTCTCCTTACCTTGAACCTGAATTCCTTTTGGTTGGTCCATTTACATCTCCTCTTCCAAATATCCTACAAGAAGGCAATTTTCACATCCAATTATTCAAGTTCAAAATCGAATCTAATAGTTAGTCCTTACATAGTTTATATGGAAGTCACCTTAACCACTATTGAGAAATTTTTATCAAAGTCGTGCCCTTTTTTTTATTGAATCCCTTCACCATTAGTCTTGCCTTATGCTTCACTAACTTTTCACCATCCTTCTTTATCTTGAGTACTCATTTATTCTACAATACTTTCTTGCCCTTTATAAGTTCCACTAGCTCATATGTTTCATTTTTCTTCAAGAAATTCATTTCCTCCTGTGTAACTGTGAATTAAAGATCTTTATTTTCACACAACTCTACCTCTTGCACATTTTTATGTGTCTTGTATAATGTGCAACATAGCTTTCCACATGTATCTATCATTACTCCTTTTAAAAACTTCCATTTTCCATCCCCAGATGTGTACTGATACCTTTCATGATCAAGTACATTAACAGATAGAAAATTAAGGTGTAATTCAGGAATTTGTCGTGCATCTCTGAAAGTTAGCAAGCATCCAATATTGGTCTAAACTCGAATATCACCCATACCGATAATATTGGAGGAATTGTGATTACCCATCTTTACATTTTCAAAATCACCGCTCCTATAATTTGAGAAGTACTCCCTCTTTAGAGCATGATGATAAGAGCCCCTTGTATCGACACGCCATTTGTACCTAAGTCACTAACATGGAAGTATTCACTAGTTACTCAGATCAATCATCATTTGTGCTTGAGGCTATTATAACTATATTTTTATCATTCCTATCTTTTTAATAATCTTGCTTTCTTTTATCCCTCTTCCATTTATAGCAAAACCTTTAAATGTGTCCAGGCTTGGTGCAATAGTGGCATATCTTGATCTTTTTGTCACCTCTATACTATGATTGATTCTTAGACTTATCACATCTTTCAGGATCTTTGCTCTTACTTCTTCCTCTGCTATCTACTACAATCTCCCATCTCTTTTTCTTCCAATCTCTTCACTAACCATGCTCTTTTTAATAACATCTAAGGAGAGCACACTCTTTGGGGCTAAGTTGCTGATGGTAACTACCAATTTCTCTTAATATTTGGTAATGAACTCAACAAGAACAATGCTTGGAGCTTATCATTAATAATAATGTTCATAGTAGTCAGCCTTTTTATAATGTCCTGGAAATCACTAAGGTGCCCTGACATAAATTTTCTAGATTTTAGTTTCAAATTCACAAACCTCTTAATCACAGGGGCTTTTTTGTGGGCAATCTTCCTTTCCTAAAAGCCTTCCAACTTCTTCCTCAACTCAAATGGATCGGCTTCGTGGGACACATGGTTGAATATACTGATATTAATCCACTATCAAAAAGTGCCCAAAGTTTTCCACTTCATCTTTTCCTATTCTCTAGCTATCATTTTTCTGGTTTAGGTGGAACATCATCCTTCACATTGAAAAGGTCCTTACAGATAAAAGATCCCTTATTTAGAGTAGTTTGTATATGTCAATTTGATTGTAGAGTTGCTTCCACCCTTCATGATTAATGGCTCTGATACCACTTTATTAGGTTTTAACCACAACTCCCACAACGACTATTAAGAATAATCAACAAGTCTCAAGAGATCCAATCTCAAAGACACAAATCCAAACAATATATATGACAAGAAAATAAATTGAACACTAGATATGCATAGAAACCATCTAATATTGAGGGAAAAACTATAAGCCAAAATTGACAAGCGAATATACTAATTCACATAGGAACTTACAAGAGTTTAGAGGTTTCAAGTATTAAACCTTGCTTGAGATGATACGACAAAACAACTACAAGTTATCCCATAAAGTTTCAGTATTGAGTATACATTGATTTACTAGATGAATAACAGTCTCAATCTAATCTTGAAACAAACACTCAAAAAGACAACTTGTTGCAAAAACTACCAATTATAGAACGAGAAAGACTTCTCATCTCACTATCACTCTCTTTCTTTTCCTTTTTGAGTATTCTTTCTACTCATATCAATGAACCAATTCATTTTCCCTTTTATACTAAAAAATAGGGTTTTATAGCCATATAAGTGACGATATCTGAATCATATGTTAACGAATCACAAGTATACAAGATCTCAATTAGTCACACGGTCCACTTACATGTTTATAATCTCTTATACAACCTTCACACATGACCGTGTAAGTCAAGGACATAGGTGTGTTATGATCTAGCAGTTGTGTCTCTCAAGAATGACTTCAAATCAATCAGTATACGTCTTGATTTCACTCGTTTATAATTTCAACATTCTTTGATAATATCCAAGATCATCGAAACTCACTTTTGTTTTTAAATAGGGCTAGGTACTCAACACTGGTGTCCCCTTCTATTTTCTATCCAATAGCATTCCAAATAACATCGTGCATCTACTTTTTGCGACACCAATAAAGGGGATCAACGACTATACAACTAGTTCCAACCTTGCTGTAATTGCCTCCACACTATGAGCTAGCGACTATCAACATTGGTAAATTCAAAACATCGATGATGACAACACTTCATAAAATAATAACATTAAAATGTCATCTTCATATATTATTGCCTCTAGTAGTTGCTTTATTCTAAGTGATTATGTTGAAAAATGTCCATAATAATGTATTTATAGTTAGTGACTTTAGGCAATTTTTAATCAAATCATATATGATTTCTTATGGCTTTTGTAGTGGAGGTGAATTGGTTTTTAAAATCTTATCATATTAAATTTTTTATTAGATTCCATTTGGTTAAGGAAGCTACTTGGAATGCAACATCTTGTTATAAAGAATTGAGCTTTAAAAATTCTTTTAACTTATATTATGAAATTTTTAGATTTCATAGTCGAACCTATTTTGATTATAATCTTACTGTTTGAAAAATATCAATTCTATAATTGTATTGAATAAAAATCAAACAAAAATTAATCTTCTTACATAATTAAAGACTAACATAATATCACTAATGAAAATTTGGGGCGAGATCTTAGCCCACTTGTAGTAAAAGAAAATTGATTTTTTTGGGTCAACATTTTGAATGTCAAAAGACACTTTAATTTGTACTATGATTAATGCATAAACTCAAAGAAGCATGAATCATAAATTTATACCTTAATTTGGAGCTTGATTCCTTTTTTTATAAACCTCTAATGATATTACTCGTTTTGAATTTACAAGTTTGTATGTTGACCCAAATAATTTGTTTGTGTAAATATGCTAAACTAATTTTATATGTGCCCAGACCTAAGATCACATAAATGAAAGACTAAATGACAAGAATGCAACCCAAAAAGGCATGTATTTCCAGAATGGAGCAGGCGAAATGTCTCATATAAGACCCACGATGCGAGCCCTACGATAATATCATTTCATTGATTGTTCATGTGTTTTGCTTTCCTAATATGTTCAATTGAACCCTGTTAAGAACTACTCATGGGTCTATATAAATATTCTCGTGTAATTATACAATCGCGTCTATATAAATATTCTCGTGTCATTCGTAATAACTCATGTCTTTTGTAGCATGAACCTAAGTTAGTCAAAATCAAGCAAATGATTGGTTTAAAAGACGAACCTCGTTGAAACCCCCCACCTTCCATTGGTGTAGAATACGAACGACAGGTCTTGGCGGTCCAAGTTTTATACATTAATTAGCTAACCTTTTGAAAGCACCAAAAATCTAATGACGATACTAATGATGCGCCGTTACAGCTCCCCCACTATTGGTGGAGACAGGGGGCCCAGCGGTGTCTTCATTAAACACCTTCGCAATCCTCTCGATAGGGATCAACGGCAGATAGGGCGCCCCAGGGTACCATCTCTGCGCCGCGTAGTACACAACCTGATTATACTTCTCTGACCAGTATGCAGCAGTGGGAACTATTATATGGGCAATTTGAGGAAAAACCGGAAGCCGGTTCAACGACCGCCAAAACGATACCGCGTACTGCTCAACCACAGGCTCGTACTTGTTATACGCCTCCCGTGCCGCCGGCTCGTACTTGACGTATAGCGTCTTACCCACATTCTTCGCCGCGTCCACAACACCGGCTCGCTGAACTTCACAAGCAACTGCTCTAGCTTGGCTCGACGCCTGCTTCACTAGAGACGGTACGTGCCCGTACAACTCGTTCAGTAACTCATCAACCTGCATAGAAGGCGACAGAGCGCGAAATCAAAGATTTTGTATAACTAAAAATAGACTAGGCAAGAAAAAAGTATGCCGAACGAACCTTGCGATCGACGAATTTGAGAAGCTCAAACGGTACGTTGTGAAACTTGTCGTAGACAGGTCCAATGACGGTTCTTACGATGCCTTCCACAGCGTGCACTCCCGCCTTTAGTGGACCGGAGTTTTCCTTCGCGAACTCGTACAGGCTTGTGAAGCACACCACGGTGTAGATCGCAGCCGCTTGAACGAAATCTAAATACTTGAGTTTGTTCTCGCTAGCTTGAGCCTAACCATAAAAATCATGTGAGATTAACGAAATCAACAAAAAAGTAAACTTGATGGAATGGAAGAGGCTTGTTGACTGATACCGTTTGAATTTGTCGTTTAGATTCAGAGTCTGCCATTTCCTATGAGCAACTTTTCCTAGAAATCACCAACTTCAACTATAACAGAGAACACCGAAGAAAGCGTCGCAACGATTGCCTTCTTATAGCGACTTCAATCGCAGGCCAATAATGTACGGCTAGGGGAATAGCTATGTACACGTGGCAACATGTTTGCCGTCCGATGAGGTGAAAAGGCAGACGCAGGTCGTGGGTTGTTACGAAACGTGAGGATAACGAGTGGTGTGAAAGCGACACGTGGAAATGTGATGATATGTACGTTAATCAAGGACACGTGGCTCGATCTGATGGGCACTGTTGCCAGTACGTGTCGAGGACAGGGTGATGGAAGGGGATCCTCTGTCAAACATTACCCTGTCTTATTCTGTTCTATGAAATCTCAGTCATTTATTTTGTGGGATTCACCCAAGACCCACGCTAAACTCACGCAGGATCCACGCGAGACTTATATAAATAAATAGCTGAGATTTATTGGACAGAATAAAACAAGGTAATATTGAACAAGAGATCTGGACTCTATGAAAGGGATATGATTCCAAGGAGTGGCACGGAAAAGGATGTAGTTGTTTAGAGTCACGGTTACCGAGGAGGGGTCACGTCAGGCTCTTCAGATTCTCGTGCACTATACTATTTAATATTTATTGAATTGGGAGCTGAGAGCGGATACAAATTCTCCGCGTTTTGTTAATCTGGATAAAAATTAGTGGCACGGCTAAACAGCACAGGTGATTCTAAGGATAAAACCATTTTAGTACACAATATTTGAAGTGAGCAAGAAAATATATTTTTTTAATTTTCATAAAATCATTAAATGTTTAAATAAATTTTAATATCGTAAAGAATTTATAACTATAAACACTTCATAATACTCTTTATTTGTCATGTTATAATCTAGACAATTGAAAGATGGAGGAAGAAACTAATATTTAAATATGTTATGTTTTTATCCTTATGATTTTTGTGTCTAATTAAATAAAATAATTTTTAATTTTTAAAAATTGAATATTAATATAAAAGATCTAAAAAGGATTTAAATTATTCTCCAAGAAAATATTATATGCCTAATGGGCCGTTTCATTTCAACATTCATCATTATATGAAGAAAGACCAGCTCCTACTCTTAATATTTATGGACCTTGGGTTACGGAGGGGTTTAGTGGGGAAAACTGAACCATTCAACGGAAATTTAGTTGGGGTCAAATGACCCGTCAAACTCCGGATATGAATACCCAATTTCAGAAGTGAACCTGCACGGTAGTGTCAAAATGGACGATGAGAAGAGGATACTGAACCAAGTGTTTGGGGAGTCGTCTGACAGCGAGTACGACGAACCTACGTTGCAACAGAACAAACCCACTTGGAAATCGGTTAGAGGGATTGAAGGTTTATATTTGTGCAGCGACTTCATTTCTCCTCACCAACAGTCTCACTTGCTCTCCTCGATTCAAAATGGTGCTTTTCAAAACTTCGAATTTCTTAAATTCTGATCATTGAGTTTTGATACGCTGTGGCTTTGTGGATGCAGAAGGATGGTTCGATGAAGGTTCTAACAATCAGGTGCCTCATAAAGCCTAGTACTTGAATCTAAATCACTGCTCTCTCTCAAGAAGCTTAGTTGAGAATTAATGTGTTTGGTTTTTGATCGATCCGTAGGCTATGAGATTTGGAAATCTTCCCGCTTGGGCCGTTGAACTTGCGGATTCTATTCGTGAGTTGGTGCTATCGGGTGATCATGGATGTGCAGATAAAGATTGCCCCAGCGGAAGCGAAGGTTCTTGTATGCTTCCGACGGATATATTATGGAGGGAACCGCTATTTGATCAAATGATTGTAAATGTCTACCAGCCAGGTGAGGTGGGGTTAACGTTAAGCCTTTCGTCCCTACTTGGATTTTACCGTAAATGTTTTACAATATATTCTAGACCGTAGAAGACAATGCAAGCTTCACCGGAGTAAATTCTGTTCTTTTCAAGATTCGATCATCTGAAAAAATTGGTCTTATACTTAGTAATTCTTGCTTGGGCCCTCTCCGATACGTTCCGTATCTAGTGAGGTTCGTTCAAATAGTCATTGCGAAGCTTGAAGTTCTTTAGACTAGTGTTCAGTTGGCACTTGGCATACAATTATGAATTTGCAATCTGACTACATGTATAACTTAGATCCCAAGCTTGTATTCTGTGCAGGGAATCTGTGCACATGTTGACCTTATGCGCTTTGAGGATGGGATTGCCATTGTATCCCTGGAGTCATCATGCGTGATGCATTTTACCAGGACCAGTGTTAATTGTGGTAATGAGAAAGCAGAGAAGGATCAATGTACGATTAGGGTTCCTGTTTATCTAAAACCTGGATCTCTAGTTATACTCTCAGGGGAGGCTCGCTACTTATGGAAACATGAGATCAACCGCAAGCCAGAGGTTCAGAGATGGGGAGGCGAGGAGCTAATTCAGAGGAGGAGAACATCTATAACTTTGAGAAAGCTCTGCTGCATTGAGTAGCGAGGTTTAACATTACCATCTTGGGAAAGGAAAAAAATCTTGTTTGTTGAAATTTGATTTTCTACCATTGCAACATATTTCAATTTTAACCACAAAATGATAAGTTTCACTCCCTTTCTTATGCTACCTTTCACTGGACCTTGTTAAGATACAGATCTCAGCATAAAAACAATCAGCTACTGTAAACTGGGGAAAGAACTGAACGCGCTAGCTTATAATTCTGGAAAGTTTCCAAGTGTCAACCTCATGTTGAAAAAGATATCGACTCTGAAATACTTGTAACTTTTCCAGTACGTCATTTTTATATAACAACGCAACCAAAATGCAAAGCTTGTCTATGGATTTGCCGATAGTTCTAAATACATCACAATTATCGGAATGATTAGAATGAATTCAGTAACAGTGCAGTGGCATCTTGTATTAAAATGTAGCGGCATAAGAGAAATCGAAACAGCCCAGCTAGGCAACTATGAGTAGGATGCTTTGACAGCTTTAAAGGCCGGATGAAGCAAACCAAGCTCATCTTTAACCTCAAGTGGATTATCTGTCTCGTTTCGAATTCTCTTCACTCTTCTACTAGCCAGTGATTTATGAGTGAAGCCATACATTTGAAGAATCTGATTGTCCGCAAAGTTAAATGCTCGATCCATTTGCTTCAAGCATCTCTCAGCTGAGTAGTCTCCAAATTTACCACAAGGCTTGCAACCCACGAAGTGAGTAACTAATGGCCACCTATGATCACCCAAACCAGGATGATAGTTCTCAATCATCTCTTCGTACCTGTCCACCAAAATCCCCCAGTAACCGTGCAAGTAATATGCACTCTCCAGATACACCTTGTCACCCCACTTGTCCCTCTGTGTGGCCAGGATATAAACCATTGCCGACTGATCATCAGCCTCAAAAACGGGTCTACCCTTAAGCTCTCTAGTTAGAATTTTACCAGCCTCATCTCTGATCTTCCCTTTGGGTCCCATAGGCGCCCAAGCATCGAGAATATCCAATGCCCATTGCCCGTTCCTCAACAAAAAGCTTCCAGTGTTCAATCCAATCCAGTTCTTGTCATCATAAACCATCTCATTCCACCCATGCATCACAAAGTTGTAATCTTTATACCTTTCCCATGGCAATTCAAAAGCCATGTCAGTGAACATAGCATCACTATCCATCCACCACAAGAACTCCACTTCTGGATGTGACAACAGAAGCTTCCTTATCAAGGGCAGTTTGGCCCAAAAACCCGCCATTTCCGCATCAAGAAGAGCCATGTTGTAGAAGATGTCAATCCCATGTAACCTGCAGTAATCAATCTTGTTCTTAATCGACTTCAACAGGTAATGATCACCCACCGGATTATCACAAGGTTTTGGCGATGATCCAGTAACCAACAAGACACGAGGCTTATTGGGTCCAATAAAATTAGGAAAATCCGGATTTTTATTAAGCCACTCCGATCTCTGCTCGTCCCAATCTGAAATTTTAGGACCCAAACTGTACGGCTTATTGGGATCGGGCTTCTCGTCCTCTCCTTCATCGACCAAAATCTTGTTGAAATCGAACTCGTTGTAATTGTTGGTGTCAACGCTCTCGGCTTGTGAAGATGGCGTCGTTGACTGGACCTCCTCCAACACGCGGTGGGGCTCAGCGCGTTTGCGCATGTAGAAATGGTCGCGAATCTCATTGAAGTCCTGCTGGGGAGTCCCGAACTTACCGGCTCCGATAGTGCCACGTAGGACTACCACCGTAAGGACGAGGCATAGAATAGTAACCTTACCGTGCTTTAAAGCTCTCTGCATCCTTCGCATCACCTGAGAACCTAAACAATCCTCCATCACCTTAGATCCGCGTATTGTTCAACAAGCAAATGCGCTAATGGAGTGAAAATGGTGTTGATTTCCGAGATTGGAATATGGAAACTCTGTGATTCAGATATTGTCGGAGCTACAGATTCCAAAATTTCCAATAAAAAACGCGTCTTTTGGTATTCTCCTTATCACTCTCCTCTCCCTTTCACCCATATTTTTCTTTCCGTAGGTTCGTTTCGGACAACACTTAAGAAAATGTCGGTGGGAAGTGGCGACCACATACTGTGTCTGTCCAGAAGACCCAACCCAAATTTACGTCTTGTAAGAACCAAAAACCAAATCCGAAGCACAAAATTGAGTTATATTTTAATTATTTTGCATAGATACTAAGCTCCGTCCATGTGGCAGAGCATTTCGTATTGTCTGATCCAATCTTAATATAAACGCACCTTAAAGCACAAGAGGTCTTTTTATTCAACCTTCTGCATTAAATCACAATGGATTATTATTTTTATACAAACCTAAAATTAAAGAACATTTTGTATAATATAAAATTGCATACTATTAAACATTTTCTCAAATTTTAAGTATTAGCGAAAATTTTATTTAGTGTTGTTGTTGTCGTTATAAAAGTTACTCTCTCCGATTCATAATAAGAGTCGTTTTAGAAAAATACACGTTTATTAAGAAAGCTAATGAAATTATAGATATACCCTTATTAATACTCCCATGTGAGAGAAATTGCATATTAAATTGCCTTGAAATTGTGA
>JANIPM010000009.1:33569459-33581038 GCA_027478405.1 Erythroxylum cassinoides
AATTACAATGAATTAATTTAATTTAATTTATTGTAATTAACTAATTAATTAATTACATTTTAATTATTTAATTATATTTTAATTTCATATTAATTAATTAATTATATTTTTATTAATCATGTAATTAATTGTATTTTAATTAATCATATAATTAATTGTATTTTAATTAACTAATTAGATTTTAATTATACTTTAATTAATTAATTATATTTCAATTAATTAATGAGATTTTATGTTGATTAATTATTTTAATTAATTAATTAATTACATTTTGTAATTATTTTAATTAATTAATTAGCTTTTATCTTAATTAATTAAAGTTATTAATTAATTATATTTTATATTTTTAATTAAATCTATTTTAATTAGTTACATTTTAATTATATTTAATTAAAAATATTTAATTCAAAATTTAAAAAAATAATGTTGGTAGGAATCAAACCTATTCCTCCCATATATGGAGGGTATGGACCATTATCCTAAACTTAGGTATGAAAAAATTATTCAATCAATCATAATAATCAACCAACCACTACCTTTCATTCCATTCCCATTGATTTGTTCCCATATCCCTTAACCAAGCATCCCCTTAATATAGGTACAAAAACTCCATTAAAAGTATGTTATTGTGGGGTTCTAATGCATTCAATTACAACAATTACAGACAAGTCACGACAAAGATAAATCAAGGCAAAAGAGAACGAGAAGAAAGACGAGACTCTTAGCAAATCAGAGATTTCTGGTTTCTGTCCAATATAAAATTAGGGTTTAATTTGTTTCGGAGTTCACGTTAGGTATTGTGGCTCATATAGCTTCCTTTAAAAAAAAAGACAAAATCGTAGAAAGTTATTTTAAATATTTTATAAAATATTTAATCTAATTTAAAATTTGAGAAACATTAAAGTATAAAATATATTTTTAGTTGAATTTAAATTAAATATTTTAAAAATATTATGATTCAATTTAAATGCTGTAAATATTAAAATTTGACCTGAATTTTAACAAAAATTTTAAAGTTAAGATTATATTTTTTAACCAAAATTTGAATAATTTTAAAATATTTAAAATTTAATTTATATTTTCAATATAAATATTAGAATTAAAAATACCTTGTTAGTTAATAAATAACGTTGGAGTCGCTTGAAATTGTATCACGAACTTCTACGTAACGTATCAAATTGATTCAATTGTCCACGCTACAATCAGATCCAAGCGGTTCATTGAACTATTTCGATTAAAACCCGTGGCATTCCATCGGATCTGTCTTAGTGGCCTTATTGTGTTAGCTTCAGTTGAGTTCTGAGCTGGTTGAGAAGACGTAGCCATGGCGACTAAATCATCGAGGAAGCTGAAACCTTCGAGAAAACCCGACTACTGGGGCGCCAAAATTATGAAAAATCCGAAAGTAGCCTTCTCTTTGGCCGTTGTTTTCGCTGATGCCCTCCTCGTTGGTCTCATCATCGCCTATGTTCCATGTAGGACCAATTCTTCCACGTTTCTTTTCAATTTTCCGTTTTTGGTCTTTAATTGAACTAATAATGTGAGCTTTTGATTGATTTTTCAGATACAAAGATTGATTGGGACGCATACATGTCACAGGTTGGCTACCTTATTCCTTTCAATTTTCTTTTGTTTCTCAGTAAGCAATCTCCTAGTTGGTTACTTTGGTTTCTGGGTGACTTCAGTTTTTGTTGAAATGAACTGGGTAAATGTGAATTAGCCTTATTAACGAACAGGTAACTGGGTTTCTTGAAGGAGAAAGGGATTATAGGAACTTGAGAGGAGATACAGGGCCCCTTGTATATCCTGCTGGCTTTCTCTATGTTTACTCTGCTATTCAGTATGTTACTGGAGGTTGGGTCGCTCCAGCTCAGGTACTTTTCCTGTTGTGTTTTATATTTCTATTTAAACTTTGAACTTTAACAAGTATGATTACTTGTTATGAAAGTTCCGAGAGTGTTTTAGTTGTATATAAAGTTTGAATTGATACCTGACTTGTAGTTATCTTATAACGTTGGAGTTGAGGAACTGCTATTGACTATTTGTTTATGGATCTAAAACAACTGTAGAATCAGTGTGAGCATTGTGTCTAACATTCCTTTCTGTACTATCACCAGCTTATCATTGTCATTGTTGTATGTTGAAAATTTTTCTTATAATTTTTAACGTTAACCCTATGTTTTTTTTCTATCTCTGTGTTGCAGATATTATTTGGCGTTTTGTACATTATAAACTTGTGTATCATCTTATTCATCTACGTCAAAACTGATGTGGTACGAGGAGCACACTCTTCTACAAGATCTTTCTGTACTAATTCTTAACCTGATTGGTGTCAGTATTCTATACACATGCATTTAGAAGCAATCCGAAGAATATAATAACGGGTCCTTTATTTCCTAGATCTTCGTGCTTGTTTTATCATGATAATCTGCCAAGATTCTTCTACCTTTCTTATCAATCTGTATGGTTTAGAACATGGTAGCAAAAGAAACGAGAGCAGGAGAAAAACTAAAGGAGCAGCAGAACTTAGTGATTCACGGTTGATACTTTTCTTTTCTTCCTTTTTTTGAGAAGGGAAGGTGGAGATAGAAGCACGGAGAATATTTATAATGCATGGGATTAAAATTTGGTTTCACTGAAAGAATAGCATAGAGAAGCACGGAGAATATTTATATTGCGTGGGATTAAAATCTGGTTTCACAGAAAGAATAGTATAAATTTTAATTTATCTAATTTGGTCTAGTTAGCTATGCTGCGTACTTTCTTGCCCTTGAAGAAGCTATTGATGAAAATACCGGCTCCTTGGATAGTTTAGGTTAAGCACTGGTGAACAAAACATGCAGAAATTTATTAGGATCCGATATCTCTTAATTGTTCTGAAGTTTAAGAGGTGGCCACTGTCCTGAATTTGATGGTGTTCCGTTTGTGTTTTGTTGGTTATACTGGAAAAGCAGGCTCTATTGGAAGTCTGTATTTGTTAAGAAGTAACTGGAAATTTAGAGTCGATGATGGTTATGAATGTTTGATTGGTTACCTGTGATTGGTGCTAGTACTCTTCACCAAACTACCTATGAGTCTATACTTTAAAAGTTGATTGGTCATTTAGCAACAGCTACTATCAATGTCCAGAGACAGAAAGCATTTGCGCTCGATAATTGTGTTCTGGAATCCATTGAAAATACTCTTAGCATGAATATCAACTAGATGAAAATATGTCAAAACTCTGGATAATTAGTTCTGATGAATGGTAGACTATTCCCATGGAAGCTTTAATTGTTATTTGATAACATTTTAATCATCTTGACGTGTATCATTCGACAGCAAACCATCAGAGTATTCCAAATGATTTTCACCTTAATTTCCTCCCCATTTCTTGTATGATTTAATGAACAATCTACTAGGGTGTTTTATCTTTGAAAGATTATCTGTTAGGTAATTTTGCATTGACGTTGGTGTTAGCTCATACTTTCCTCATGTCTTGTTGCAGCTTCCATGGTGGGCACTTGTTTTGCTTTCCCTCTCAAAAAGAGTGCACTCAATCTTTGTGCTTCGTCTTTTCAACGATTGTTTTGCAATTATGTTCCTCCATGCCTCATTGGCATCTCTTCTTTGCGAGAACTGGCATCTTGGACTCATTCTGTTTAGGTACTGAAATCACTCACTTTTTTCAGTTTGGACAACTTTTTAGTAACAGAGATATGACTTTCTTCTATATTTGTTTAGTTTGGCAGTTTCAGTAAAGATGAATGTGCTCCTCTATGCACCATCTTTGTTACTCCTTATGTTAAAGGTAATGTCAAGTTAATTAAATTCCTACAGTTTGGTCATTGTCTTAAAGTTGCAGAAGCCAGCACTAAATCTCATGGCAATCATTTATAGGCTATGAGTATCAGAGGCGTTATTTCAGCTTTAGCTGGTGCTGCACTGGTGCAGGTGCTTATCTCTATAATGTTAGTCATTTTGTATTCTTGTGTGTACCTATCTTTAAAGCTTCCTCTTGTTAAATTGCAGGAATGTCAGCTTGAATATGTAAAATTATCTATACCTTTTAATTTCTTTTTTAATGTGATTAGGTGAGTTGAACGTTACTGCAATTGACAATCTGAAGAGGTTCTTTTCTAAGCTATCTGTTTCTTGATTCGTTTCAACATATTCAATGGATGGTCACGCAGATTCTGTTGGGATTTCCATTTCTACTCTCTAATCCAATAGCATATATATCAAGAGCCTTCAATCTTGGGCGCGTTTTCATCCACTTCTGGTAATTTGACTTTATGATTTAGAGACGTGTAAAGACTCTTCATTAATCACATCCATTTACCAAGTTCTAAATCAACTAGAAAATGATAGGTATTGTCTGGAAGGCATTTGAATTTCAGGCACTTCATATAACTTAAACGGGTAGTACTGTTAAAGATTTCTTAACTTGAAAATGTCTTTTTTTTTTTTTTGTTGCAAATTATGCTACTACAAAGTGCTGTGACAAATTGAGTTGGAATCAATGTGTTAAAACTGTCAAGCCTGGAAAGGACTGTTATTTTGTTTAATTTGAAGCAAAATTTGTATCCAATGACTTTTAGCTCCTGTATGGTAGATAACTTGCAGTCCTATGGTGATTAGAAAAATATTCTGCTCATGTTATTTGAATTGAGACTCTTTATTTTGTTTTGTTTTCATACGGGAAGGTGGTTGTAGTTTTTCCTGCAGTTGTTTGTTTTGTAATTCAGGGACTAGAACTTCTATTTAGGAACTACTGCACTTTAGTGAAACATTATATCACAGTGACTTGCTAAATTCATGATGTGTGAAGTACATTACAACTGGTATTAGGTCCTTCTAGGTGGTACATTTGTATAATTTTTTATTAGCTGGTACTTTTATCATCTCCCTTTTGTTGTCACCTTATTTTTGATAGTTTGAGTTTCATATTTCCCATTTCAGGTCAGTTAACTTCAAGTTTGTTCCTGAGCCAGTTTTCATATCAAAGCAATTTGCTATAACTTTGCTGGTTGCCCACCTTGGATTGCTAATCGCTTTTGCTCATTATAGATGGTGCAAGTAAGTGCAAGGATTTTTTCTTTGTATTATTGTAAAATTTGTGTTGTCCTGTGGATTTTCTTATTAAGAGCTACAAAGCTGATGATTTGGTATGTAATGCTTATTCTAATTTATGTATATAGGTCCTTCCAGCTTCCTCAAAGACAGTTATAAACCATGTTAAACCAGCATTTCTTGTTGAAGGATTTTATAGTTTAGTGATTGGATGTCTCATTTGATGCAACTAATGAATGTCAAGGGGACTTGCTTTGCAGATACATGTGCTATAGTGTGGCAATTTTGTTAATTAATACCTGAGTTTTGAAAAATATTGTCTCTACTCTTATTGTGAGTTGCATGCAGGCATGAAGGAGGACTCCTTAAATTTTTACATTCTAGAGTAGCTTCTGGCATGCTGTTGTTTGGCCTTTCGAGTCCCAACAGTTCATCCCTTAAGATTCTCAAAGAAGAACGTAAGTTATTGACTTTCCTCAACTTACTTTCTTTTCTTTTCTTCCTTATTCGTTGCTTCTAATAATTAACTGGGGTTGGATTCGTCCAGATATTGTGACGACCATGTTTGTGGGGAACTTTATTGGCATTGTATGTGCACGCTCACTGCATTATCAGTTTTACTCCTGGTAGGTTGCACCTGTCACGATATTGGTTTTGGTCTTTCTGCATCTTTTCCATCTTTACACGCTTGTCCATCCTCCTACTGCAGGTACTTCTATAGTTTGCCATATCTACTTTGGAGAACCCGTTTCCCTATATTGTTTCGGTTAGCTTTCCCAAATTCCCTGCTTAATAAGTCCAATTCCTCAAATGAGAATAAGAAGTTCACATTTGTGGGATGCTGTGGTTTTTGCAGCTTAATGATGTTCATCGGGGTGGAATTGTGCTGGAACGTGTATCCTTCCAATATCTACTCGTCAGTTTTGCTTCTTTGCCTCCACTTGCTTTTGCTTTGGGGTCTATGGTCCGCGCCTCCTCCAGAGTCTCCCTACAAGCCGCAGAAAACGACGTCGACTGTTGAGAAGGGCAAATGAGAACTAAATATTCTTTTTACCTCCTTTTTGGATTAGCTCTGTTGTTGGGCTTTAGTTTGAAATTTTGAATACAATGCTGCGCGAATCGTTACGTTTTTCAAAGCTCTTGAATTTGAACTCTAAAATGACGAATACATCCTTCTACCCAATTAGAGTCTTTAGGGTGATAAGCTGTAAGTCTAACCTTTTGATTTATTTTAAACTCCTATGATTTGTAAACTAATTTAGTCACAAGCTTATGAATAAATGATTAATACTTTGGAAATGCCTTAACAAAATTTCAACTTATTCTAATATGTTGATATTATACTTTTTCAAAAAACAGAAAATTAGTATATTTACCAACTAGGTTGACGATAGGCCAGCTTATAGGTCTAGAGTTTTTAACGGACCAACTTATACGTTAGGTTTAGATTAAGCTTAAATCGACTTGAAGTTTAATTATTCTTAACAAAATAATATTGGTTTTGTCTGATTCTGATGAGGCTGGACGCTACTGTTATTTTATTTAAAAAAATTAGATATCGGGCAGGTCTGTTTAGAGTGCGATCCGTCTCTATTTTCGAGTGAGCATGCTCTAGCAGGAGTCTTTTTCTTTTAATTCGTAAATCTTAATAACAAGATGTCAACATAAATTCTCAAAAAGCCGTTTATACTTGGAATTTGAAATAATGGCAAACTGGTAAATTGACGAATGTCTAGGGCGAGTGATGGAAGATCCTCCCGCCTCTAAGTATGTGGTGTTTATTATTTTCTCCGACATCAACATTTTTTTGGTTTCCACCTGAAATCGGTATAAAGCAGAGCAGACAAAACAAAAGATCGGCGACGAAAAAATGGTGAGAGACTTTGCTTCTCTCCTAATCTCTCTACTAATGTGCCACATTCTATGGAATCGTCACCGAATCTTTCCTTTCTCCAACCTCTAGGGTTTCCAATTTCTGGGCTTATGTTAATGTTTTGGGGTTTTGCAGGATGGACCTGATTCTCAAGATCCAAAGAAGAGCTCAACCGATATGGCGGCTTTTGTAAGTTTCTTAACGCTTTTTCATACCGATTCTAATGCTGGTCTTTTATTGGTCTTGTATGGAATTAAGAATCCCCGTTTTGAGTTTTGATGGAATTGTTTGAATGATGTTTCAGGTGCAAAATCTTCTTCAACAGATGGTAAGTTTGTTGCTTAAACCCCTCCGTTCATTTGATTTTTGGTTTTACTGACTAATAAGGTTTTGTTTGCAGCAATCAAGATTTCAAACAATGTCAGATTCCATCGTAACTAAGAATATCCTTTTCAGTTAAAACCAATGTGCCCCACATAACTACATTACTTCGTTCCGTCTTTTACTCTTGTTTTCTGTTTGTTATTCGTGGTGGTATGTGAATCAATTCAGTATGCGAATCATGTTTGCATTTCAGTATAATTTGGTGCTAAACTTGTTTAGGGGCTAATTTCTATGAGCTATGTAGCCTTGGTACTTTCTTTAGTTTTTTTTGAATTTCTTAACTTCAACGCACTTGATGACATGGGAACCCGCATAAATGAGTTGGAGCAGAGTATCAATGACCTAAGGGCAGAGATGGGAGTGGAGGGTTCGCCATCTCCTGCGGCCCCATCAAAGCAAACGCCTGAGGAAGGGAAGCCAGAGGAAGGTTCGGCTTAGAATTGGACAGGCTGCAAAGTGCCCAGTTGGATCACAATGTAATCCCGTGCTATATTTTTCACTTACCTCCAAATTATGACTATGATCTATGCGATCAGTTTTATGCTGGCGAGTATTTCTGCGTCGTTGCTTGTAGCTTTTTCTGAGAAGTAGCTGTTGCCTCACTGGGGCAATTTAGATGTGGTTGCGAATTGTTTTGAAGTGACGTTGCCTCTTGACATATATTTTTGAAATTGATGCGAACATTATATGCATATTCCCTGAATTGTTCAATCAGTCTGGTCTATTTCTTCATAAAACCCAAAGTTGAACCAGGTAGTGTCCATTTCTCCGGTAAAACCATGGAAAACACTACTATTCCCAATGTTTTAACTTTTAAGGTATTAGGATTTGCTTGGTTCATTTGGAGAAATGGTAATCGAATTTACGATGAATATAGTTAGAAATAGAAATAAATATGACTTTCATCCCTTACTATATTGGGAGGTATGCAGTATTGTCCTAAAAGGGAGATATGGAAGTGCTCTTTATCTGATCATAATATATTATCAAGCATCCTTTTTTTATTCTTTACTCTTTCCCATCTTTCCATTTCAACTAACTAAGCACCCCCTTAGTTTATTCTGCAAGATTGCAAAGTGATGGAATTACAATGGCAAATTTGAGAACCATCAAACCTGCGCTGCTTCAGCGCAGGATGTGAGACCTGGCAGTTTTACAAATTCATGAAAAGAGAATTTGTAACCTTGAGAGATTGAGCTCATTCGAAGCATCTATTGCAAAACTGCCAGTAGCAGCAAGTGAATAAAAAGAAAATGCAATCGTCTATTCAGAGGATAGTTTTGCTTTCCCATGCGTCTGCTTTTTTGCCTTCCCATGCATCTGCCGTGTACGTGACGGGTAGGGACAGTCCCTGGTGAAGGTGAAGATCCCAAAATTTGTTGGAACTTCGGGATATAGTCTACGAAATCCTTTCTTTTGGTTTAGGTTTCTCACTTTAGAAAGTGTAAACACTGTCGTCTCCTAGCTATTTAGTACTCAAATTCCTATCGGCCATTGTATTCCCCGATTCACCTTGAAAGATTTGAGTCAGAAGAGAGAAAAACGATCATCAAAAGATCCCTGGACCTTGTGTTCAAGTTTCCATTTTCTCATCGATCCAATAGATCGTTTCTTTCCAACTTCTGAAATCATGATCAAAATTTATAGAAATGCAAATGTAATAACATGTAGGACGAAGATAGGTGCAGTTTTCCTTTTCCACGGAGAAGAGGCACATAACATGACCGATCATTCTTCCCCTCCAAAGCGAAACCATAACGAAGGGCAACGAGAATAACATGTCAACAGATTGTTCCAATGTTCCTCATTTACCAACTTTCTACAATTTTCTGAGCCGAAACCATCTCCTCTTCTCAAGAAGAAGAGCATATACGATGGACATATCTAAATCAAAGAGAGACATGCAGTAGTCAAAGTAACGTAAACATTATCATAATAATCACGCAATACACAGTAACTACGAAGCAATAGTCGATGATGGAATCTTAGATAAGGAAATGCAAGTAGAAGTCTGATGAGACTATCTAGCTAGACATGAAACATCGATCCAACAATAATATCAAATGATCAAACGTAAATTTATTGCAATCGTCGGTGGTTATAGAAGAAGAAAATATGTAAGAATAATTTCAAACCCGAAAACAAGAGTGCGACAGCTTAAAACATCTCTCAACTCCTACATCGAGATATGGAGGTGCAACCACGGTTATAAGGATTGGCCTCCGACCCAGGTTGGCAGTTATAGTAAGACGCACCTCTCTTAGAACACGGTACCGTATTCCTCTGCAAAGCACCGTAGCTTATGTAGTCTGTGGTCGCCAGAATACGACGGTTGCTCTCTGAATCCATCTCAAACTCATCCTCCAGCATACACTCTGCGGCCGGACCATGGCAGCGAGATGCTCTGGTTGGAATCCAGCTGAGTTCGTGGTCGCCGATCGCGAGCACCCCAGAAAAGGAAATGACAATGAGTGCCGAGAGGACAAGACAGAGAGTCCTGAGAAAACTGCAGAAGCAGGCCATTGTTAGTGTTGAGGTTGCTCTACTTGTTATTATGCCTAACCTTATAGCAAAATTCTCAACACGAGTAATTTAAGAGGTGCGAGGGTCGACAATTTGTGTTGGTATTGGTTGACAGGAAAGACAGCGACTTCTAATTCCTTTTTCTGCCATTTCTTTTGGGTTTTGTCAGGATTTGTAAACTCATTTCGCTCCTTTAAATTGCACTACTGTAGCAATATATCAATAGTATCGTCCGAAGACAGAAAGCGAAAAATTATTCAGTATTTTGTCATTTCGAGAATCCTGTCAAAATTTCAGGATCCTTGCTACAGGTTCAAGGAAAGCGAGGAAAGACATTACCAAAAAGGTTTTCTTCTTCTTTTATTTGGACATGAGTTTCTTTTACAACAATAATGTTAGCATTATTGAGTCTTTAATTTGGTAATTGGATAGGAGTTTTTACAGTTCTTACAGGTGTTAGAAGTATTGTATTCCGAACATTATTCTTTTGACAAACATAATATAGACGTGAAATATATACAATTAGCTTTGATCAGTGTTGTTTCCTCTAAATGGTTTGATCACAATGAAGACTAAGACATACTCCCTCTTATCCAAAATAAGTGTCGTTTTAAAGAGATGCATACTTATTAAAAAAACTAGTGAAATGTATGATATACCCTTATTAATTACATGTTGAATTGCCTTAAAAATATAATATATATAATTAAGATGTGAGAGAAATTAAAGGGTAATTTTGAAAATAAAATTATAAACATGCATGAAAAATCGTAAACGACACTTATTTTGAATAATTAAAATCTCTCTAAAACGACACTTATTTTGGATAGGAGTGAGTATTAGGTTTATCCACAAACACTTGACTGGTTAATATCATGATGGAACAAAAGATTTAATCAAACTTTTATGTTTATCTTAAAATTAGCCCAACAACTTTGGTTAGTTCGAATGTCCTAATCTCAGGAGTGCTTCTAATCCGAAAGAACGAGAAAGTTAAACATTAAATAAAAAGGAGATTAATCTTCTTTACCATAGTCAAACCTTTAATTGAAATTTACTTGGGAATTTCAATGCCTCACTAAATAAGTAAAAGATCAGATAAGTTTTGATTGTCATACAGAAAGCAGGAAGGGGTGACCTATTCAAAACCCACCAAGAGGGAAAATGATAGAATCTAAACACAAACCGTATTCTCTACGCAAGAGATGTCTTGGTTTATCAAATAGATGAATCATAGCATCACCACCTAGTCCGTCAAGAACCATATTTGTTAATTTTTTAGTTACTGAAAACCAAAGTGAACACTAGGGGGAAGGCTCATATGGTTAAAAACTACGCGCATGCTCGACGAAAAGGCGTGTCTTACTAGGAAAAATTCTTGGATGCAACAGTCTAGCATTGGCAGATGGAAGGTGTGTATTAAAAGCTAGGAGAACGCTCAAAACTCCTTGAAATGCGGAAGTTAGTGCAGATCCTCTGTCCCCTTTTACCCAATACCCCTTGTCTCTTTTGGATCTCAACCATCAAATCTATTGTATTGGATGGCTAAGATAAAAAAGGGACAGAATAGGTACAGGCTAAGAGTACAGAGGATCTGTACCCCAAGACCCATCCTTCCACTTGCATCTCCCTTTGACCCTCTGCTATAATAAACACCAACCTACCTAGTTCTATATATATATATAGACTGATAAAGAATATACATACATACATATATAAATATATATACACACATGCATATGCGGTG
>JANIPM010000009.1:33581048-33593624 GCA_027478405.1 Erythroxylum cassinoides
TTCTTGGATGCAAAAGTCTAGCATTGGCAGATGGAAGGTGTGTATTAAAATCTAGGAGAAATCTCAAATTCCTTGAAATGCGGAAGTTAGTCCCTCAAGATCCCATCTTTCCACTTGCATCTCTCTTTGACCCTCTGCTGTAATAAACACCATATATGTAGAGGATGCAAGTGGAAGGATGGGATCTTGAGGGACTAACTTCCGCATTTCTATATATAAATTTCTACCAAAGAGAGATGCAGACCAAGATTTGGCTTTTCTAAAGCAGGAGATAGAGTTCAAATCCAATTCTTGGGAAAATACATGTTCCACAAGTATCTCAATATCTTAATAGGCTAATCGTATTAGCCTTTATGCTATGAACTGCGTTCAGATCCTGTAGATGGAGGAGTCAAATTCCAATGCGTCGTTAAAATTTTTGAAGAAACCGAAGCAGGTGATCAAAAAGGAATGACAAAGGATTTCAGGACATCATTATCTGATCGGTGCTTTAATAAACGAAGACAAGAAGTACAAACTACCGTAGCATTGCAATGAATCATGGATCGTAAAAGGGCTCATTTCGTATTCTCTTCAATATCAGAAATCATCAGGGACTTCAGTCCGTTTCCTGCAATGTCAATGACCAGAGCAAGTTTCTTCTATGAAATCACTTCTATATTAGAGTAGTGTACAATAGTCACTTATCAGATAAAAATGGGAAAAAATGAAGAATAAAGGAGTTGTATAACAATGGCGGTGACAGTAACAAACAAAGAGAGAGAAGAGTGTGCTTGCTCCATCCAACTAAGGAAGAAGAAAGGGTGCTTTTGCTCCTTCACAATCTATTACCACACAGGCATTCCCTGCGTAAATAATGAGCTCACTCACCAACAATGCAGAAAGGACAAGTACTATGATCCGATCTTTCGAATTCTGAAATCAAGATATGTGCTTGTGATGTTACAAGTCTGTACTGATTTATAGAAGTTGGATGACTGTTCCGAAATCACAAGATGGCATGTTTATTCAAACTACAGTTTTCTGTACAGATTATAAGTCTTTTATTTTAAAACTGAGATGATTTGTAGGTTCTTGATTATGTTTGTTGTCTAAAGTTATCAAACTGACGTAATTTGTTTATTGTCTATGGTTATTAGATCACATTTGAATTACAACACTCAATCTTTTTGTTAATTAACTTAAATCTTTCTTATTATTTCCCAATTCTTATAAATAATAATGTAAGGAATTTAGTTAATATTATTTATTTAAAATAATGAAAAATAAGAAAAATTATCATCTCTTAATTTTAGATATTTATAATTATTAGTTTTATAATTTTCAAGTGCTTTTATCTATCAACTCTTAAAAGTTTCACCTATTCTTTTTTTTATATCTAATTTTGTTTCCCAATTAAGAATGGTTATTTAATGAAACCTTTTTCATCTAAGCTTATCCTCTAGTTTCATCAAGACTCCAGTCCTAGCTCCTCCATCACTCATCTTAATCTCTAATCTCTAATCTCATTCTCTATCCTATATCTCCTCTCTTAACTCCTCCTAAAATATTCTTACCATCTATTATTCCTATATTCGGTTCCTTATTCATTCTTATTTGAAGTTTACCTACCTCTTCTCTATATCTATAAAACCAACTCAAATTTTTTTTTTTAACATTATGAGTCAAAATCCATCCATCATCCTCATTCCTTCTACCTCTACTATTTGTCCCACTTTTTTTACTTTTGATTCCACCATGGACTTAGAGAATCTCCCTGTAGGTATTAACACTTGTGGCCAACTCATCAATCCTTCATAAGGTAGGGACTACTAGTTTGAAAACCTAGAGTCGAGTTGAAGGCAATAATTCATCCTATGAAAAACCAAAATTTTCTACCTCCAACACCTAACAACTCCCTCATTGTTTCTCCTACTCAAAGATGGAGCTTTGAAGTAGGGTTATTCACAAAAAAGAGGCTTGCTTTTCTAATGACTCAAAGATGGTTTTCAACTAATTAGTCTAAAATTGGACTAGAATAGGTACTCATCAATGGAGAGGATTTATTCCTCTTCAAAATCTCTAATAAACAAATTATGCAGAAAATCATTCAATATAAAATCGGAGCACGTTTCATACAAGTTAAGTTTCACAACTTGCTATTAGAATATTAGTCCACTACTTGTTTAAGCTACATAGTTAGCCCAAATATCAAACTTTTTTGCTTGGATGAACATACTGCTATCATAAAAAGAGTTGGTTAAGGATCTATATATATAGAAGTGGATATGAATTATCACTTATCTGGAACTATTAAAATCATGAAACTAAATGAGGGTAAAAGGTCAATATTTTGGTCATCTATCAATGGTAATCAACCCAGGGATTAATAGTTTGATTAACTATAAATAGAAACCAACACAAGGAGTAGCCAAAGAATAGAAAGCAATAGGCAAGAAATTTCAAACAAGTTTATTAGGAGAACTACAAAATAATTTAGATGATACCATTGCTCTAAAACCAACTTGTAAATCAAACCATATCTTAAACTTAAGTGCTTTAAATCCAAGTCTTGTATTGGACTCTTTTAATTAAAGTGGCATTATTATTTTTGTTCAAATTGAAAAATCAAGTACAAAGATACTTCCACAATCCTCAATAGTCATAGATTTTAATAATGCCAACTTATCTTCAAATACTAAGACTAGCACCTATAATGCATCTATTATGCCCTCAATAAACTGCCTAGAAACTCAAGAATCTACTCCTTTTGTTGGTAATTCTTCTAAGTATACCTAAGAGCCTATATCAAAAGCAAATTTTATAGATCTTGCTCAACACAATAATAAGGAGGAGGAATTTAAATCAGTGATCTAGAAAAAACTAGGTCATAAACCTAAGAAAAAAGACCCCTTTCATAAGAATATATTTTACATATTATTAGGTGCGAAATTAGTTGTAATTTAAAATCTTTATAACATGTTTTATGTGGAACTATATGATGTTTTTCTATATTTAGTTCATTATCTTTTGAGTGATGAGTAGAAAACTTAGATTTGAGTGTCCTTTTTTCATCATTATCCAATCGAGAAGATTTTAGAGTCATCTAGAAGATAAGAAGATGTACAACGACTTTGTAGAAGACATCAAAGGTCAAATCTAGCTAAAAAATGTTGAAAAAGTGGATAAGGAATGGTAAGTGCCAAATATATATTACATAAGTACTTGTCTTTTATGAAGGTCTAAGAAGTTAACAAATAGAACAAGACTAGCATTAGTGGGGTATATGAATGATATCAAACTCATCATTATTTTATGAAGAAAGTTATATAATAAAACCAATATCAATTACAATTTGGTGCCAGACGTTGATTACAAGCAACTTTGTGATGGATTAAAGATCTAGAACAAAATTAACATTGTGTTTATACTAGTCTAGCACTAGTTCTATGCACATATTATTTCTCAAATTTAAGCATCCTAGGACTCCACTTTTTTTTTTGAAAATATAATTGTATTATAATGGTTACACTATAACCTTTACAGGTAACATACAAGTGCTATGACGAAAGGGAAAAGAGAAATCTATCCTTGTTATAAGCTAGCCATCTTCTTTTCATGTTGGGGGAGAGATTCTCTAAAACTTTTCTAGCTATCAATGTAAGCCTGCAAGTAAAACAATATTTTGATATATTTGTTCATTTCTCTAGTTTCCTTCCTAAATGCTCTCCTATTCCTCTCTTGCCATATAAAGTACACCCTTACAACAAGATATATTTTTAGGGCTTTATAATATTGCTCTATTTTCCATTTTAGTGTAGTTATCCTTTCTATCAGGTCTTCCCATTTTTGTGTTGATATACTAAATTCAAGAACTATTTGTAGTTTTTTTCCAATTCTGTTTTGTGTACCTACAATTTAGAAATAAGTGGTCCATTGATTCTAGTTGAGTATTGCACATTTCACGAACAAAAGTGTCTATATGGAACTTCATTCTATCCTTGGTTGCAAGTTCCCGGCAATTCCTAACCAAAGAATGAAAGCATTAGCAGGGATAATGTTATTGTCCTAGACCATATTGTTCCAGTTCACTCTTCTTGTTTAATCATCCTATAGATATTTACTATATTTTTTTGAGTTAAACTTCTTGGAACTACTCGCCATCCACAATATTTTATCACTTTGCTTCTTGACAAGTTGGCATGTTATTCGTAATGACTTCCGCCCTTCTATTGTTATGGAAAGGCCACTCCCATTGGTTGTTTCTAATGAATTTTCTTATTTTGGTTCTCAGATTAATCACTGGTTTAAGATGTTGTAACTCCTCTAACTTATGTAGTGGTCCTTTTTGGTGTCAATTATCACACCAAAAAAATGTAGTCTTCCCATTCCTAATACTGCATTTAATTAGGTCCTGCATCCACTTCCTAGTTTCCAATGTTTGTCTTAGGTTCCAGTACATTTTTTTTAATTCCCAATCTCCATATGTTGTCCTCTTTTATATACACATTATGCACCCACTTCACCCAGAGTTCTTCTTTCTAACTAAATAGCCACTACAACTTCTTAGCCAAATTGATATGATTTAGTAGTCTAGTTGAACATATCCCCAAACCTCCTTGACACTTAGGTTGGTACATAAAATTCTAGTTTGCTTTAGCTTTCTTTTACTGAAATCTGGCTCATTCCATATGAAGTCCTTCAGCTTCTTGTCAATCTCCTTTAGAATGATCTTAGGGAGTGCTATACGACTAATCTAATAGTTTGCAGGATAATTCAATACGGTTTGAATAAGCTGCATTCTTCCTTTATAACTAAGAAACCTATTGCACCAATGACTAACTCTTTTATGGAAATTATCCATTAGTGGCTTGCAATCTGCTGCATTGATCATCTTCAGTGAAATTGGAAACCATAGGTACTTGAAAGGTAGGGATCCTTGCTTTATTTACATTTTAATATCTTTTGAAGCTGCTTCTATTTTAGCACTCACTAATAGATAGAAACAACTCATGTTTATGTTGCTTCTTATTCTAGATATTTCCTTAAACTCCTCCATTGCTTAAAGTAAGATACTAATAGACTGTTTGTCTTCTCTGTAAAATAGAAGAACATCATATGCAAAAGCAAGATGAGTTAGTTTAATACCTTTGTAGCCTTGATGGTATTGAAACTCGATGGAGTTTTTAGTGTTTTTCTCTAGAATGATTAATAGCACCTCCATGCCTAGCACAAATAGGTAAGGAGATATGTGATCTCCTTGCTTGAGCCCTTTCCTTGCTTTTTCTAGGACTCTACTTTTCTAACCCTAACTATAAATATTTGTCTTAAGTTTAACCTAGGGAACATTTAGAAGTTTTTTTACAGCCACCTTATTTTAAAGCCAGCCTGGAGGAGCTTATGATAAATTCTCTTATTTTTTTTCCTTCGTGTTGAGATTGAAATTGTTTAAGTTGTGTTTTCATTATGTTTAGAGGCTAAAAATTCTATTTTGGATTAAGCATATAACTTGTAATGGATCATTCAATTATCGATTCATAATTTGGTTATTTAATGGTTAAATTTATTCTCTTTATTCTTAATTATTGAATTTATATATCCCTACGTTTTAAAAACTGGACTGAACATCTAATTGGTCAAAGGGAAGATTTAAGGTTTAAAGGTTCAACTGGCATTAAATTAATAAATACGAAGTAAAAATTATAAGAGTAAGTAAAGATAAAATATTTTATTGAAATAAAAAATACCAATGTCTATTATTATATAATGAACTAATAATAAACAAATATGAGTCTAATTTTAAACTTAAATAATAATAAAAATCAAAATTGTATTTATGAAGGAGGTTATGTCTCATCGTCATTAAAAGCCCCAAATTCTTCAATATTATCTAAAGACTTGTAAACTATGCTTTCATCCAATGTATTTGCATCAACTTCTTCTTCTGCGTTCAAATAAATTACAAATTAATAATGTATGAAATTATTCTCAATTGTAAATTTGTAATACATTATACTTTAACTTAAGTATGATCAAAATAAGATATGAACTAACCATTAGTAGATGTTCTTACTTCATTCGTTGTGATAAATGCATTTTCTTTATAAGTCACTTTTCAATTTTATTATAAGCAAGATCAGGTGATAGTTCTTCTTTTTCGATCCAAAAATTAGTATGTTCAATACAATCAATATCAACTAAATCATACGTTCTCTTTTTATAAAACCCTCTGAATACATAATAGATAAATTATAATGTCAATAATACAAATAAAATTAATGAAATAAAAAAATTGTAAAACACCTATTCTTCATTCTCATATTATAAGTAGCGTAAACAAGGTAATTGAGTCTTCGATGTTCTAAATGATTTTGTTTATTTGTATAAATACGTTAAAAAACACTGCAATTATGATCACAAGCTAATGTAAAAGTTGTTTAACTGAGTAATCTAATAGCGAGTTTTCTTAATTTTGGAGCACAGTTACCGAATAATCTCTACCACTCATTTGTATTTTAAATTAATAGTTATAAAAAATAATATATATTATTAATAAGTAAATAATGAATCAAAAATATAAAAGTTGAATAGGTTGCATTTTTTTAATCATAATTTTTCTCTTTACTGATGATCTAGCAAAATTTTCTAAACCTTCATAATACAATTTAATTTCATCAATCGCGTGCGATTGCTCTTCAGTAGATAAAATACCTTTACATTCAATCACATTAAACAAATTGCCCATAATATTAATTATACATGCGTCTCCAATATATAAGCAATAAGGATTGAGAAAATAAGCTACTAAGTAGATCCTTTGAGTAAGATAGTTATCCCATTGTCGGTCAATAATATCTATATAAGGTTTGTACAGTTTCTTCTTTCCTTTAAAAACATTTATAATTGGTTAGTGTATACATACCATCATATATATAGCTTATAGATGACTTGTTATCTGAGTCTAACAATCCTTAACAACCTTATAAGCAGAACTACAAACTTCATAATGATTAAGCAAACATCCCAAAATTTATTATCTAGAATAATAGCACAAACTTCTTTTCCTTTTTCACTCTTTGATATCTTACGACTTGAAAAATATTTACTTGTTACTAAATTTTGAAGTAGTTGTAATAAGCCTATACTTTGATTGTAATAAGTACCTAGGAGATATAATTAGCTGCATTATCTGTAACAAAATACATAACATTCTTGGTCTAACGCACTTGACAATTTCAGAAAATAATTCAGATAAAGCATTAGCATTTTTTTAAACCATATTAGAAGCATCAATAGACTTGATAAAATTTATTCCAATATTACAATAAACCAAAAAATTAATTAAGGTTATTTGTCTTTGATCTAGTTTATTAGCCTAAGCTTTTTACATGGCTTGATTTAGTAGTAGTTGTTATTCTTCTTCTTCTTCTTCTTCTTCTTCTTCTTCTTCTTCTTCTTCTTCTCTTCACATGCATCATTTGGAAACAGTCTCTCTACTAATTAGGGGTAAGGCTGTGTACTACTGGACCTTCCTAGATCTCGATGTCAGTGAGATTTCTACTGGGTATTATTGTTGTTGTTGGATAAGGGTTATTAATATTTATCAAATCTGCATGAAGTATAAAAACTATTCAATTTCTAAATGATGACATAGACAAGAGTAATTTAGATCGATTAAAATAAGGAGATGGTCAAAATAAATTACTGAATAACTTAATAGAGTTAATATGACTACTGTAGATGTCATGGTATTAAATATATAATTATGAAAATGAATATAAGCCTTTGATCATATCATTTGACTTACTTTTTGGTATAATAAACTTACATATTATATATGATTTGATATATTAAAAGGTGACCTCTAAATCACTAGTATAGCTATCAAAATAGTATTAGCATTTAGGTCCTAGATCCAAGTGGTAGTATTAAGTCCTTTAGCCATTATTCTTAAGAAATGCCCAATAATAAAATGTTTTGCATCTTTTATTTATTTAATTATTTAGGTAAAACTCTAATTTAACCTCTTTTTATAGTTCACAAGCAATATCTAGTTTATAATTATGTGAATTATTAAAAGAACTTCTGTTAAGTTCCTTGAATCCTCTAAATCATTCTTATAGGAGATCTAGATTTGAGTAACCGTAATGTTGATCAATTAGTAAGCAAACAAGATATTCAAAATCAATGCTGATGACATTTATTTTTATAATGAAAATGTATATAAGACTATTAATATGAATCTGACATCTATCATAAAAATCAATGAAATGAAAAAAAGAATAATAATCTACTCATATATTAATATAATATAAGAAAACAAAGTCTTTCTTATCTTCATAATGAACAGATTTATATAATAATAATGTATATCTATAAGATTTTTAAAATTATCTTTTCATCCCATTAGTGAATTTGCTTCAAATTGAGCCTACTGGACAATTTTAGTTGATAATATCATTTCACCAATTAAAGGTTTCCACATCGATTAAACCTTGATACATCAAAATAATTCTATTAGATCTAATGTATTCGATAAAAAAAGTACCTTATGTCAAAATTGAGAAATTACATGGATCGAATCTTCTTAAGGTTTCCTACCTCATATAGTTGCACAATTAACTACCCTTTTTTTAGTGTGCTTATCTCTAAATCAAAAACTTAGCTAGTACAAACACACACACACACACTTATACATAATGAACATATATATGTTATTTACATAATAATCTACAATGATTCAATATGTTGCTACATTAAAAAGATAAAGATAAAGATAAAAATAAAAATATTAATTATAATTGTATCATTAACATAATTACAAAATGTCACTAACAAAAACTGCCTACATTAAAACATCCACTCATAGTTACCTTATATGTCCAATACCATTTTAGTATGTGAGATATGCCTTAATTTTTTGTAAAAATATAATTTTACTAACCTTACATTTATAAAAATAGAAGTTCACTGATATTAGGCAACTATGGAAATAAAAGTTCATTGGCCTTAAGTTTCAGTAGAATCAAAGGTCTATTATATCTAGACTTCTTACATGTAACCCTATTTTATAAGTAGCTTGCTAAGGATTGTGTAAGTTGTGGTTATTGTCATACTAATTACTATCATCTTTTTCATAATAATAAAAGAAATATATCTCATTTCCTATAGACGTATGTCACATATTGGATAAACCATATCAATTTTGTGATTTTGCTTTGTTCTTCCTATATTGCCTTTGTTTCATGATAATTGGAATTATAACTATGATTTTTCTATCAAGGTGTCTCTCCACAAGTTCAATATTGAGAAATTTAATAACTCAAATGATTTCACTTTGTACAAAGTGAAGATAAAGGTATATTTTTTCAATAGGGATGCTTTGAAGGACAATTAAAAGTTGCTAGAGAATTTAGAAGTGTTGGAGAAGAAAGATATGTTGTCAAAGGGAAAAGTTGCAATATTGATAGGTTTATGGGATGAGATCTTAAGAGAGGTAGTTGATGAATAGTGCTACCTCGCTATATAAACAATTTGAAAGTAAGTGCCAGAAGAGACCACTTATGAATCATTTATATCAAAATCAACATTTGAAGATGTTAGAAAGTACATAGATGATAGGAAACAAAAGAAAACCATGGTCTAAATTTGAGACTAAAGATGTTTAATGTTATAACTATAAAGAGAAAGGGAATTTTATAAGGGACTATCCACAGCGTAAGAAGAGAAATGAGAGAACAGAAATAGATGGAACATTAAGTATTGCTATAGTCTGGAAGAGTTCCAATGAAGAGGATGGATAAGGTAGTGATGTTTTAATGGTTAGAAATTATGATTCTACACATTAGTGAGTGATAAACACTAACTCATCTTATCATATAACCTTTAATAAGGACTGAATATGTTATTTCAAAGAGTGGAATGTTACTATCAGATTAGGTAATGATGGAGAGAGTGTTGTCAAAGGTAGTAGTTCATTTTAAATCCAAATACATGATGGGATTGATAAAACATTGAATGCATGGTATGTTCATAAGCTTTGGAAGAATCTGATTATGTTGGTACTCTAAGGGTATAAGTTTTTTTATGATGATGGGTAACTTAAGGTGGTAAAGGGTATATTGATTGTGGTAAAAGAAAAATTACAACATGACATCTATTTTAATCGAAAAGACAGTAATAGGATCGATGGTTATGTCTCAATCATCAAGGCAAAATGATCTTAGTATGAAGTTACGTCCTTACATACTAAGTGACATAAGTGAGCAAAGACTTGAGATATTAAGTAAGAAGGGGTTATTAGATGAAAATGTGACAAGGAAGATAAATTTATATAAGTCATGTGTTCTTAGAAATTAGATGATAGTCAAAATTTATTTTGGTAAAAACTCTTCTACTAGTATCCTTGATTATATTTATATTGATTTATGAGGCCCGTATCTAGTTTAATCCTATAAAGGATGTAGTTATTTTATGAAATTCAATAAATTGATTGGAAAGCTAAAAGAGTGAAAGAAAATAGTTGAAAAAATATACCAAAAGATGGGTCAAAACATTCAAAATGGATAATAGATCAGAATTTTATAATAAGTCATTTGACGGGATCCATAAGAAGGAAGGTATATTAGGGCATCGATAGAATTTAAATCTCCTTAAGAGATTTTTTTACAGTAATCCCTTTGATTATTCTAGCTTGAGAATATTTGGTTACTTTACTTATGTCATGTTGATGATGGAGAGCTAAAGCTTAGGGCAATAAACTGCACATTTCTAAGGTATGCTACTGGACTTAAGGGGTATAGACTATGATGTGCTAAAAAGATAGAAATCTAAAGTTTATGATTAACAGAGATATTACTTTTAATGAATTTTCCATATTTGGCCAGAGGGAGGAGATTGGTGATCTTATAGGTAAAAAACGTCAAGGTGTTGACTAGAAGGTAGAGTTTAAAATTGAAACTGTTAGCAGGATAATGGTAAATTAGTCTATAAATGTGCAAGAGGAACAATCTACACAAAGTATAGTAGCAAGGAAGACAAGAAGAGAAATCAAGAAACTTATCAGGTATTTAGCTTGTATTGATGTTGGAGAAACTATTCTTGTGGCTTAATCCTTGTATTGATGTTAGTGAAACTATTCTTGTAGCTTATTCCTTAATGGTAGCTAAGAATATAAATGGTGATGAGCCAAAGACTTATAGAGATGAAGTTGATAGTAAAGAAGCATGAGAATGGTTAGTTGTTATAAACGAGGAGATGTGGTCTTTATATAATAATGAGATATGGGAACTTATGAATTTTATCAAAAGGTGTAAAGTTAGTGAGATGGATTACATAAAGCAAGTTCATTATCAGTGCAACAGAGAATCTAATGTATGTTATGGTATGTACAACACCAGATAAAACACATTTAATTAGTGTGATAAGTATTTTTATGAGTAATCCTGAGAAGCTCAATAGAAAGATGTGACTAGATTATGTGACACCTGAGAGGTATGAACAATATTTTCTTAGTTTATAATTCTAAGTTATAGTTATTATCATATTTCTCTTTATATCGTCTTTTTAATAGTAATACAAAATATATTTCATTATCCATGAACGTAGGTCACAAAAAACGAAAATTTTGTACTTTTATTTCACCTATTATTTTTCTTTATTACTTCCATTTCGCAAGAAAATTGCCTGCCATCTCCCTCTTGCCTTCCCTTTTGATATTAAACATACCTTTCATGTGTGCATGGCCGGCATTCCCTCTACATTTGATTTTCATTCTTTAATTTTCTATGCAACCACTCTCCACTCCATTTGGCAGGAGCTTCAAGTTATGGAAGAGCATGACAGGATAGAATCACTATGTTGTCTTGCAAACTCCTAGGTAGAGTGAGAAATCCATTAGTACTCATGAGAGGCAATTTACAATACGACCTTATATTTTAAGTTCAGGTTTTAACAACTTCACCAGGAATGCATATATATGAACTCTTTGACTAGTCCAAGCATATATCGGTTTTATTTAGTTGAAAAATGAAGTTTGTGGTTAAGACTAAAGGTTTGCGTAAATTTTATAATTTTTTTATAATTAACCTTTTATTTTATTGTTTTCTAATAATATTCAAAACTTCATGTATATGTAGATGAACATAATCACTTAAACATATTGCTTCCTAAAACCAAAAAGTAAATCATTGGTGAGGACCATCAATTATGAATGAATTAATAGTCGAACTTTTGAAAGATGAAGATATTTTATGGCTTGTTTGGTTCACAGAATGGAATAGATAAGGAATAAAATAATTATTATTAAAAATAGAAAAGATGAGGAATATAATAGAATGAGTATTACTTTGTTTGGTTTAAGGAATGTAATAAATAAAGAATTTCTATTCCATTGTTTGACTTGAAAATATAAACTTAGAATAGGAAATGAATAACTAACATAAAGACCAAAATATCCTTATTATTATTATTATTGTTGTTGTTGTTGTTGTTGTTGTTGTTGTTGTTGTTGTTGTTGTTGTTGATGTTGTTGTTGTTGTTTTTGTTGTTGTTGTTGTTGTTGTTATTATTATTATTGTTATTAACTTTATTATTCTT
>JANIPM010000009.1:33659768-33672915 GCA_027478405.1 Erythroxylum cassinoides
GGCGGCAGGGTGGCAGGTAGCTGCAAACCCATCCGCTGCAACGCCAGCGCCGTGACAGCGGCTATATCAGGGTTAGCTACTGTCGCCTGACTGATCTGCGTGTTTCTCGACGTGGTGCCCTGATGTCGGGCCCCACGGTGGGCACCAATTGGTTCAACCTGGTTTTGGCGGAGTTGCACGTTGTCGTTTGGATCCATGGAGTTGGCTGCTTCTTGCGAGATTCCAGCTTGAAGGTTCCTGCAAAACAATGAAGGCACGTCGGGGGTTGTTTCCTGATTAGTCCCTCAGACGCTCAAGTTAGTCTTTTGGTGAGGGTTGGATCACTATAAGCAGAGAAAACTAGGGTTTATGAGTTGGCGTACCTCTCTCGTGATAAAATCATACCTTATATATGGGATAGATGCTAGGTTTAAGTCTTTACGTAGATTTCTACTTCTGCATGGGAGGTTTTCGTCTGCAATTGGGCTGTGTATATCTGGCCCTGGGCTTGGACCTTGCTTAACCGATAGGTGTGAGACCAATCCTTGAAGGATGGACCGATCGGCCCATGGGTCGTTCTGACTGGGTTCGGGCCCAGCACGACCGACCCGACCAATTAGGAATTTATCTTCTTCTTTTCCTCGTATCAGTTGTACCAACCCCTTGTTCTTAAATAGGAATTTTGGCTTCTGTATTATTGATATCCCTCGCTAATGCAAAATGAACTACCACAACTATACATCTTTAACTTTTTTTCTTTCTCATTCTTATACACTTCAAGCAAGTTTTCTTTTTTCATTTAACATCATAACTAACTTTTTAGTAAAGTTTTACATTAAATGTTTGTCATAATACAAATATATCATATAGTTTTTTATACCAAGAACCAATCATGTATGATCTCAAGCTTAATCGTTAAATCTTCTTGAAGATATTGAATTATCAAGAGTATGTAAACTTTTATGCATTTATCTACAAAATAAATGCAAATGAATAATTACAATAAACTAAACAAACATCACATGCATCTCTTAATTATAAACCAATAAACTAATGTAAACCATTAAATGGCAAAGATTAACAGAAGCTAAAAAAAAAGAGAAAATCCAAGCCTCTGTACACAATCACAAAGGATATATCCAGTCTGAAGTTACGAGTAAAATTATCTCAAACTAAAAGCGAATCATAGCACTAAATTATCAGCCACAAATAAAAAAATTATGTTAAGTACAGAGTATCAGTATACAGTTTAAGTAAATAGTTGAAGCCTATTATCTAAGACTTGTCCTAAAATTCAACTAAGTATCATTAAACTTCTAAAGTGCTAAGAAAATTACATATCAGTCAGCATTACAAAAAATTTAGCAGGACAATTATATGTTTATAGAAGAAAAAGTATATATACAAATTCAATAAATAAAAAATATTTTATAAAACTAGATATGTATATTAGTAGGAAATAGACAGTTCAATACTGTGTTTATAAAATTTATCACTCCAATAAGCAAATCAAACTTATAACATAAGGAGAAATAACTAATAGTCGACCTGAAAAGAGAAGATGACAAAAAAATGGAAAGAACTACAAGGCGACAGTCGATGACGATAAGGAGACGGTGACGGTGACGGTGACGGTGAGATTACAGGTTTTGTTATTTTTTTTTCATTTTAGTCCTATACTTTACCAATTTATAATTTCAACTCGGTATTTTTTGGTATATTATATGATTTTAAATATTAAAAATGTAAACAAATAGCAATTCTTTGTCTTTTTCGTACTATTTCTTATATAACTGTATTAAATATTTTTAAATTGTAATAATATTATTACGTATTTTAAAGTAGCTCATTTTTTAAATTTAGGATTTAATTCAAGTGACTCATTTAATTTAAATAATTTTAATAAGCTGATAAATAATTCACCTGTAATCAAAACCATCTTGCTTTAGTCACTCAATGCACTTCTGAGTTCGAAGTCAGCAGAAGGATAAAAAAGAAAGTGAGAGAGACCAGAAATATTAGTAATATCAAACAAAGCCAAGCTATTTCATTCAATAGATGCACTGAAACTATTTACATCTGCCACTGAAACCGTCGGTATCATTCTGTAATTCCATACTTCCCAGTCTCCTATATATAGCTGCTTGATACACAGTCTCCTATATACAGCTGGTTGATACACATATTCAGTTTTTAGACACAGAATCAGCCACCGGACGTATCAGTTTTGATCCAACATAAAAGTTCTCAAATTTTTAGTAAAGATAGGAGCTTTATGTAAGGCTCCAAGACGCCAAGAACATGAGAGTTCTGATGGGGTCCTCTGTGCGATTTTTCCAATTTCGTCTTTCGATTTCTTTGGAAAAAGAAAGACCATTTCTCTTCTCAGCCACGGCGACGGTAGCTGCATCATATGCCTGCTTCAGCTTCTCTCCAAAAGCTCTCTTCGTTTCGTGGGTGAGAGAAGTATCGCCAGAGACACCATGATGACGCTTCATGGTTTTCGATTTGGGGTCTTGGCTTTGGCTTTGTGAAGGGTAAGATATTAGAACCAAGTTAGCGAATGACGGGTGTATATATAGACAATGGAAGAAAAGCTCGAGAGGGTCAAAAAATACAGTAAATGGAAATGGTGTCTTATCATGTCCACTGCTGATAGGCCATTAGATTCCTTATTCTTGTGGAGGACAGATCAGCTTATATAGTTGAATGTTGATGGATGCTTTTGAGTTCTACTCCTGTTTTGTATTACATCATTGGGATTTGGGACTATATGCTCTTATCTGCAGTATCTTTTAGTGCCTTCTTTTTCACTGGAATTGCAGCTCTGGTAATAACCATCTCTTTTCTCCTTTACAATAAACGCCACGAAAGGAATCAAGAGATCGAGTGCCCGTATCCATGGCCTATTTGCTGGTAGAGTAAGTCAGTTAGCCAAATTGTGATGGGGGCAAATTGATGGATTACTACAGTCCAATTGGATAGTTAAAACAAATTTTAGGATTTTCTGGCTAATCGTGTTTCAGTTTCACATGCAAGAAAAAAGTTGAGTATGTGATCACATCTGGAAGTGAGCTTCTGGTTCGTTTACAAGTTAAACATACGATTATTGTAATAGAATCAATCACATCTGGAAGTGAGCTTCTGGTTCGTTTACAAGTTAAAAATACGATCATTGTAATAGAATCAAGCGTTCTACGGGCAGTAACTGTATCAAAAGTTGGATAGGAAAGTGACATTATTCCCTATCGTGTCTCCTGCTTTGCTCGGTTTCTTTAATGATGCTTTGTTCCTTAGGAATCAGAATTTTATCTAGAAAGAGAGACTGGGATTCCTTGTGTTGATAAGACAAGAGAGAATTTCACCTTTTTCGTGGTATGAAATGGATATGCTGTTATAGGCAACAATTAACATCCACTCGAAGACAAAAGGCAGAGCTCAGGAAAGGGAAATGACAATGAAAATTAAAATGTCTGGTTGTTAGTAATTATAAGGCTAAGTCAAAGTGTGACAGAGTAGCTACCGTGGGCTAGAGCATCAAATGATGATGGACTTTGAATGGCTAAAAATTTAGATGGAACACTTCCAGGCATAGGTAACCCAATTGTGAAGCCCATTGTCTGATTTAATACGTGTGACTATTTGGCGTGACTGCTTTTCTTCGTCTCTCTTTCAAATCAACTTTATAGCAGTTGCTGGTGGACCGCATTACCATTGTCTTAATATTTCACCAATATCCTTTACAATTGTAAGCTTAAGTTACTTTAATGGTTCTTAAAGCCGTCTATCACACAATTCCTTAATTTCGTTAATACTGTTGACAGGGAAGATAATGGAGCGCTTAACCAGGGGCACATATCGGTACCGTTGGTGGCGTAAATCGATACTGACACAGTTAATAGTGCGGAGGGTTTTTCTAACCCATTGGAAGTAGCTCGTCATTAACAGCCAAATTCTAGGGGGTCTACTCGAGTCTCACGCTGGCTTGGTCACTTTGGTATCGTCGGGTCATATTAGAAATGGACTTCTTAAAAGTCATTAACATCTTATCCTCTCCCAATATCTTGATTGATATAAATAATGTTTTGTAATTATTAGCAAGTATCCGTGGTTTACTCCAATGAAATTGGGAGATATAAATTTAGTACGTATATCGTGAAAGGAATCAGTGCGCAGATAACCTGACCGCCCTTGCACTCATAGCCAACCCAAGATTTCATCTTCTTCAGGAGCTTCCACTATTAGTCCTGGAATTTTTTCAGAGTGACAAGCAAGGAGTAATGTACTGCAAAACATTGCGATAATTAGATAATTCGTGTGTAGCGTTTTTCCCTTATATATATTATATAAAAAAAAAGAGTATCCACATCTACAGACCATGGATGAGGACATAACTTAATGGGGAACTAGGAGACTTACTCTTTGACTAATTTCAGAACAAAATCGATTAATGTTTGTTAAACACAAAACGGGAAGATCGATAGAGATAAAAGTAGATATATTCTAGATTCTACGAATGACTTTCACTTAGTCGATGGTTCCAAATGTCATTCCATCTTGAAATCTGAAAAGTGCGATGTGCTTTAGATCATGACCGTTGCCTGCAATTATGGTTAGTAATCAACATGAAATTAATATCACCCATTCGATGACAACAATGATGATGTAGCTTAATAATATGGTGTATGACTTTGATGCTAAAGGAAGAAAAAAGAGAGCCATCAAGGAAATATGAAACCAAGTTAGAATTGATTACTTGTATTCACCTATCGGTTAATTATACATTTGTGGTATAATTGATTAAAAATATTTTTATTTCATACTAGTTTATTTTAATCAATTAATGTATAAAATAAAAAGTTATAGGATAAATATGTTAGTTTATGTCATATACTCAATCAATTTGTTGAAATTTAGCGACATAATTATTTATAAGCATTTTTTATCTTATACATATTCAAATGCATATAAATTATATATGATAAATATTCATTGCAAACAAAATTATGATCAGATTATAATTAAAAGATTCATATTATATTTATATATTATACCTAAATTATTTATAATCATTGTTTTATTAAGATTGGATATTAATAGAGTATAAAAAGACTAGCACAAATTATGTTTTTTTTCCTTAATATATGGATACTTAAGCAAATGTGTGAGTGTTTATTAGAGAACAAGTTCATTAAACTGACCCTTTATGAGAATTACATTTGAAACATGATTTGTATATCTCTAAAAGTTCTTATTATGATGATTGTTTAAGTGATCATTTAATTTGATATTACCAAATTATCTCCTATAGATATTATTATGTTTTGCTTAGAAAATATCATAGTCAAGGATAGCCTAGTCGGTAGTCATTGGAGATAACTTAAACTATATGGAAGTAGTTGAATGATCAATATAAAATTCATCATTCTAAAGTGATTAGGAAGAATGTTTTATTATTCTCAATTAGTATTATTTCGAGAAATACTTGGCCATAGTAGAATGACGCTTTGAAAATAGTTTTCAAATGTCATTAATTGAATTAATTCCTAATGGTAGAAAACTAATATGACTAGATTCAAATATAGTAGATATTATTTATATATTTTATGTTTGCTCGAAATATTGTATAATGAAACAATTAAATTATACTAAAAATATGCAAAAAATGATTAGTCAAAATCATTTTGACATTCCTAAATATTTGAGTGATCATGATACGTTGCTAGATACTAATCTTGATCTATAGATATAAATTGTTTAATTAGTAATTAAAGATAAATTAAAAGAGTTATAAATTGCCTAATTAGAGAATTAAAGATAAATATGATTTAGAGTTATAATTTATTCATTGTCAACATATTTGAGAACCTAGTGAGTCAGACGTAAATAAAGGTTTGAAGAGAAAAAAGATGTTTTTAATCAAATTGGATTTGACTATAAAGTTTGAGAAATATTATGATTAAATATAAGATATTTAACAAATAAGAACTAATATGATATATTAGGACATATTTAGGCATAATTGACATTTAATTAGAATTAATTTTAATTCTAATAAAAATTTAATTGAAATTAGATATATTTCAATTAAATTACTAAAATGACTAGAACCTATCAATTTCAAGAACGGTTCGAAGGAAACAACAAGAAAATAATCAAATTTTACAATAAAGTATGAATTATTATTCATACTTTATTATATTTTATGTGTTAATCATTTTATAGAATTTAAGTGATCTTGACTTTCGAGAAATTAAATAAAAAGTTTCATAATTATTCTACTGCATACAACATCAGATCTTGCCTCTTATTTTTAGCAAAGGTATCAAAGCATACTTTATATTATTTGCTTAAATTATTTGATTGCTATTGATTTTAATTTTAAAATTAAATTAAAACTCTTATTATTAAAAACAAATTAGATTTATTTGGATATGAAAAATTCATATTAAAAATTGAGAAACTTTATATTAAATTTGGAATTAAATTATCAATATAAAAAATTTTAAGAGTTAAATAATATATTTAGAACATATTTAACAATTTAACAGTCATTACAAGAGTCGTCTAATAAGATGTCATCTTGATATATTATTTGGTGCTTAAATATTAAAATTGATGTTTGTTTTATTTTAGGAGATGAAGAGTAGATATTGCCACATTATTAATGATAATCACGAATTTTGAATAAAGTAAAGAGATTGCTGCAATGGATAAGGCTGATCACTTGAAGAGTTGGAGTTTAACTAGGCAACTTCTTTTATCCCTATGATGTAGGTATTTGAATTTGAACTAGAATTTGTTTTAGGTAGTCATCTTTACATGGTATAATTAGATTAGGATTATATCAGGAAAATCTTATAAAAGAGACGTTCCTCAGAAATTATAATTCTCTTCTTACTTTTCTCTCATTTCTTTCCCTTTCTTCTATTTTTGTTATTGAAGCAAAAGTCATGTGTAGGTAAACTCAATTATTCCGATTCAAGGGGATTCAATATTCTAGTTGTAACCTTTTGAGGTTTTATTCTAAACTTTTATTAATGTTTTAATTCAAGTATTTCTTGTTTTGAGTTCTTATATTTCATGAATGATTAATATCGGTTAACTTGACAATTCAATTTAATATTGATTATTCTACAGCTATCCATGAATTAAATGATCCATAATTGTCATGAATGGTTACTACAAGTAGCAAATAGGTTACTTATTAATTTGCATATTTAACTTATGATAAACAAGAAAACTAAGTTGAATAATTGTAGTTATTTCGATCATTTAATTTAAGGTTAGTCTTTTTCACTATACTTATTGCTATCATTTATTTGATACAGAATGTTATCACATCTAGTCAATGGATGATGAGTTTTAGTTTGGATGTTAAGTTTGAACCAATTCATTTAGGACAATTTGAGACTTATTATAACTATCTTAATATATTTCAGACTAATTTCTTGAATTGTGAAAAATATTCTTTTTAGACTAGTGATCACTGTTAAAATTAAATGAGATCTTTCTTTTAAATTAGAGTTGCTTATTCTTGAATTTCCCCCTTTTACATTCAGTTGATTTAATTTAATTTCTTATTAATTTTAGTTAATAAGTTATTTAATAAAAAACCCCCCGTTTTATTTTATTAACTGAAATTAAGAAGTTACCGTCTAGTTCTTTTGATATTTGACCTGGTTCCACAACTACTGTACAAAGTTGGAGAATTGGAGTTATTTTGAGAGCTTTGACAACCAAATCACTGTCCATACAAATTAGAATACCCAGAATTATTATGAGATTGTTAGCTTATTATATGGGTTCTAGAAACTTTGAGATAAAAAGACTACTATGTCCTTTTTCTTTTGTTGGTGTCAATTCACTGTCAAAATTTACAACCACACTCATCATCCTATATTCAATTTGCATGATAATGATTTTGAAGATAGCTAGTTAGAAAATATTGAAACAATCTCCATTTATGATTATTTGGGTACTAAGAATATGTAATACCCGGTATCTAGTTTACCCGGTACACCGAAATAAATCGGTATTTGATACTGATGTCATTAAAACCAGGACAGTGAATAATAATTTTTAGTGACATCAAATTAATGATGTATGACATTTTTTTCGATGGTCACAGGGAATTATATGAGCAGATGATTAAAAACTAGTACAAGGATGGCATTTTTGTAAATAAGTGGACATGAGGAGTATATAAGAAGCTAAGTTGGAGAATAAGACAAAACACTTTGTCTTCTTCCTCTCCTACACTCACGACACCTCCATGGAAGCTCCCTCCAAGCTTTTTCAATCCTTGTAACAAGATTTGGAAGGTGAACCAAGGCATTTAGGTAGCATATAAAGGTAAGTCTCCATTCCAATGCTTAGATCTATGGATTAAAGCTTAGTTTTTTTGTTCTTTTGTGAAACTCATTTGATGTAATGTATGGGTTTGACGTTTTGGATGATGAGTTTATATTCTTTCATGTCTAATGACTCTTTAATAGGAAGAAATTTCATTTTTATGGTGATTTGGGGGGTTAAATTAAAACCTAGGGTTTTGCAGGTTAAGCTGTCATGGAGACAGATTCGTGGTTCTCTTTGTACATTTATTTTGAGCTGTTTAACGTGTGAATCTGGAGAAACATAAAATATAGAAGTTGTAGATCCAGATGTCTATTGTCTCCCTGATTTTTTGCACGATTTTAGGTTGAGCCAAACTAAGGTAAGAGGCCCCTAATTGACACTGGTTCAGAATACCAGCGGAATTGAAGCGAGAACTGAAAGTTAATTGTTTGAAGACCATAGAGTTAGAATTGGATGATGAGTTCTTCTTATGAAATGCTAAAAAATGTCATCTAAGTGCTATATAAAGGAAATTTTAATTGGATGAGTATTATGGTATATATGGCCGAATAAGTAAAGGGTGTTGTTAACATTAGTGACATAGAAAAGAACAGAAACAGAACAGGCTTGTAAAAGTAACAATAAATCCAATTTACATCATTTTTGAGTCGTCTTTGGATACGTGATAGCCATATGAGTCCATTGAAAATGAAATTTTGAATCACCTTAATTGGATTAGAAATGAATGAGTTATAAAGTTTTGAGACAGGAAGGGTCCAACTCATGACTGATTGTTAAGGCTGATTGTAAATGGGAGATTTGGATTCCCTTAATGACCGACTTAGAACATGGTCATAAAAGAAGAAATGTGAATTTATGTGTTAACTAGAGGTCTGGAAAGTTTGAAAAACATTGGACCTATGTATAAGAAGTTATGCCTTCGCGAATGAGACCTATGCTGTTGGTTTAAGAGTAAAATAGAATTTGTAATGTTATGTGTTAAGAAATGAGGTTTATGTGAGAATGTCTAATGTGGGTATATGTATTTGTTATGCATGTTACCCAATAGCTTGTGAAAGCAGACAAGGAATAGAACTAGAAGTCGTACCTAATACCTCTCAAGTTCAAGAAAATTAGAAAAGAGATCAGAACCATTGCGATAGTCGAGGTGAGTATAATCATGCTACTATACTTGTGTAGTAATCCTTTTCTTTTATCTTGCGGCTTGTTGAATTGTTCTCGAACCTATATGATTTGTTTGACATATGACTCCATGTAGTTGAGTCTAGCATGTTGTATGCCAAATTGACCAGATGATTTCAGATTCTTTGCATCTTCTGGTTCCCTTATTGTGTTGAACCTATTGATTGCAATTCTTTGATGAATCACGTTTCTTGTTAGCCATGATTGATGAGTTCACAGAATACCCAGTTGATAGGGTAAATTATCAGACTATGTGCACATAGATAACCCACTGGTGATGGGTTAGATCCGGGTCCTACCTGGAGAGGGCAGGCCTCCAAGGGCAAGGTTAGGCCAACCTTGTCTAGAATTAGAAAAGAGGAGATATGTCGTACTAACATGCCTCCGTCTCTTCCTAAGAAAGTCAGAATTTAGAAAGAATCAGAACTCAGAAATGAGAAAGCTTAGAATTAGGAATCCTATAGAAACCAAAATTTAGAAAGAAACCAGAATTCAGAAAAGAACTCAGAACGCAGAACCTAGAAAATAATTCAGAAACCAGATTGATGTTTTCTTCAAACAATTCATATTGAGATTTATTATTGATACTCATGTGATTGCCGCATTTGATATTACTACCCATTCATTATATTGATCATGTATTGATGCTCATAATGCCTTAGATCATCCTTGTGAAGCTAGCCTTGTGTTACCTAACCTCGCAAGCATGGTAGTATGTTTATATCTCACTGAGTCGTGTTGAAGACTCACCTCTTACTATCACCATTTCAGGGGATTAACAGATCGGACAAGAGAGAAAATCCAAGCCTTTTGAGACTCGCTTGGAAAAGCAGACAAGTATTGTTTTTTACATCATGTAAATTTTTATTACTTCTAGATGCTCCATGGATTGTCATAATCATATGTACATAAAACATGTATGAATTGAGATTGCCTAGGGTTAAGATTGTTTTGAGTGGACTAGTGAGTCCTGATATTATGGTTGGATGTGTATATAGAAGTGTGTTTAAAACCATTTGCAGGTTTTTGGAATTTTTTAAAATACAGTGGTTATGCTGCCTAAATTGTTTTTTAAAAAAGAAAAATAGAAGAGATATTTCTGTAAGCCTTGCATAGTCGGACTAAGGATACTATAAGTATCTTTAGCCCAAGTATGCGGTGGTTGTCATGGGCCCGATGTGATATCGGGTTCAGATAAATGAATGGGTCATGCCAGATTTTAGTAGAATATAGAAAAGTTAGCTTAATACGGGTTTTGGTGGCATTAAACCTACCCATTCCCTAGTGCCAACACGGTCCAAAAAGGTGGGTCGTGTCAACATTTTTTTAGTACCAAAGATTGTGATGCTCTATTATAGGGGATCAAATCTTCTGTTCTAGTTATGATGTTTGTGTCATGTTCTATCAAATTTTATCTATACATTTATGTGGAGTCTATATAAATGTATATATGAGATTTAATAGAACAGGATTGGAGCATCATAACTAGAACAGACGATTTAATGTGCTATTGTAGAGTTTGCTTATTTGACCGCACTATTTTAAGAATTATTCCATAGAATTCCTTACTCCGATGCAAAAAACTTTGCTACTATTTTCTATATTAACTTAATTAAATTTTATGTTATAAATTATTTGTTAATATACATGAGTCCTTTCGGTAATATTAGTTATAATAATTATAATAACCACTAAAATGATGACTAACTATTTGCCAGTATACGTGGATACCTCAATTAATATTGGTCATAAAGATTATAATAACCACTAAAATGATGACTCTCAAAATATTTTTTGAAGCACCTAACTACATAATCATTATTATTAGTGACTCTTTTGACTATTATTGTTTATATTAACTAAATTACTCTTATGGTTCACAATTCTTTTGTTGTTAGCATGCATAAGTACTTTAGTCAATGTTAGTCATAATGATCATAATGACCAACAAATGATAATTCTTAAACTTTTTCTTTCAAAAACCTAATTCCATATAGTTGTTATTTTAATAACTCTTATAATTATTATTATATAAAATGATTAATTATCTCTTTATATTATAAATTATCTATTATTAGCCACTATAAGTCATAATAGTCGTAATGACTGCCATTTGAACGGATAACATTTTTCAAGAATAAGGTGGCCTGTAACTTTGTGAGAACACTCAGTAATTAGTCTTTTAAAGAAGTTTTAAGGTAGAGTCCAATTCATGTTAGGAAACTAAAACAATTATCTTGATTTGTTTTCCAACTTAATGCTTAAGTCTATAAAATTAATGCAAAAAACAAATTTAATCAACCAATGTATTAAATCAGTTACAGTTTTATTTTCTTTAGTGGCTACTTTAATTTCGACATTCTCCTCATTAATAAAATGAGTTTACTAATTAAGTTTGTTTTTTCTTATTTAAAATTTAAAGGAATTGACAAAACATCTCTAACATAAAAATAGACAAGACAATTTATTATATCTAAAATTATCTAACAGTTGATTTTTAATTTAAATCAACTTTTACAATATAACTTACGAGATTATGTTATAATTGGGAAAATATTCAATGTAGTACATTGTTTTAAATTTTAGTTTTTGCCATCAAGGATATCGTGGAAATTTATATCTTGATCCTCCTGTAAAAATTATCTTTAAGAGTGATGGAGATATTATAAGATTGCTGCCTGAACTCTTTGTATGCTCATGTGATAGGATTGAATTATCTTATATTTTCTTATGTATTTTCATGTGATTTCAATCCTATTCTCAAGATAAAATGCTTAATTTGTATTCAATTTATATTGACTACTAGGTTGGATATATTGATATATTTTTAGACCAAAAAGATAAAATTTTCTAAAACAAAATTGGAGCACAATTGTTTACCAAGTAAAAAAAATTGGGTATGCTACGTTTCACGCAGCAACGCATGCGTTAACACTGCATACGCTACGTTTCATTTATGCAACATACGCTACGTTTCATTTATGCAGGAGGTGCAAAGCAAAGCACATCGTAAGGGTTTTAAAGGAGGCATCAAAATGTCGATAGTCTGGCCTCTCTAGCAGCACTGTCTAGACTCGGACTCTAATTCCTGCAAGAGCCCTCGCATCTAGTCAGGGACCAAATTCTCCTTAACCTTTAAGGTCTTTCGTATCGCAGATCACTGCGGTAGATAGGATGTTTTGCTTTTCTTGTCCATTGTAGCAAAAAAAAAGGAGGCATCAAAACTTATTTGTCTAATCAATAAACAGTGCGGCAGCAAGAAACAGGAAGAGCAGGTGTGGGCGTGAGGCGTAGGGGCTGGTGTGTTGCGACTAGCAGCTTGGCTGGGCTACAGCTTGGCTGGGCTGTAGCTTGGGGTCTGCGTTTGACTAGGAGCAACGAGTAGAGAGGCCAGCGTGAAAGCAAAATGGAGGCAAAGAGCAATAATGCAGACATGTATTTGTCAAATCATCGCTACAGTAGAGAGCTACAGTAAACAATGAGAGACTTTGTGCTGCAACAGTGAAGGGGTTTTTAGCTAGGGATTAAGACAGGGGCTGAAGTAATTTTTCAGAAAATACCTATGAAGGGCTAAATATCCCGATGCCAGTTCGAAGGTAACATCAATGCTGACGACCCGAGTTAAATA
>JANIPM010000009.1:33849030-33862642 GCA_027478405.1 Erythroxylum cassinoides
ATCACAAGTCAAAAACTCATATTTAACACATTGTCCAAATCAGAAATATCTAATAATGCACATGTAGCAATTTCAAAATATGTACTATGCACTTTCGTGACATTCCCGGCACTATCTCAAAAATTTCCGTCATAGATTTTTCCTCAATATCAGAACTCAATAGACACTAAAATCATTCAATTCATTTCAGAAATCCGAAAGTCATTCTTCAACATATACTGACTATCATTATGTCGAAATCATACTTTACACTAAACTTCCATCCAAAATTAAGAACTTTAAAGACTGATTCAACACTTCCCTTCTTCATAAACATGAAGACCCTTGTCTCTAGTTCATAACAAATCCAAAATTATCTCATTTGAATAACTGAACACAAAGTTATGGTTTTAAAACCAAAACATGTCTATTCAGAAAAATGGGTCCTCGCCGTGGCGAAAAGAAGCTTGCCGCGACGAGGGCACAAATGTGCGCCGCGACGTGCACACTCGCTTGCGCCGCGACGTGCACGCTTGCGTGCGTTGCAGCGTGCATGCTCGCGTGCACCGCGACGTGCGAGCCCCATAAACCTCTCGAAACCTGATTTTTCAACAATTTTCAACCAAATTCTTCCATCTTTCAAACATAACTCATCTAATCCCTAAATCATCACTCACACATCACTTTCCAACTCATTTAAAACTAATATCTTCCACAAACAATCAAAATTTTCCCATGATCGAAAACCCTAAAAACTAAACCTATAGGTAACATATTCTTTAACTTTTAACACTTAAAACATGAATCATTCAACAAATCAAGAGGAAAGAAGCTTAAACTTACTTGATTTGGCTTTAAAAAAATCTTCAAACTCTTCATAATTTCCTCAAAAGTCCAAGCCTTTCTCTCCCTCTCTTCTCCATCTCTTCCACGGCAACCTTACTCCATTTTTAAAACAAAACAATCCTTTCATCTCCTTTTTATACCCTTACTAAATGTGAAATGTCCATTTTGCCCCTTCCTTTAAGCCTTAAAACTTATAATCTTAAGTGTCATGCCCAAATTGCCCTTATACATATTCTTTTAACTTTCCTACTTCAATTCAGAAGTTTAAACTCTTAGGGATTGAATTGAAATTCAATTCCTTCAGATTCACACACTTTCATTGTTTCTTTCATGCCTATCAATTTCTATTTCAATCAATTCATTTACTTTGACTTTCATAAACCTCTCCAAATTTCAATGGCTCGATGATAAAAAATTCCTAAACCATGTCATTAATTTGAAGTGTCAATTTGACAGTCATTTTCAGTACCGAAAATCTCATCAGTACCCACTTAACAATTTTATGTATAATACACATAAATCACTCCTATTCAATTTTTCAAACACATAATTCGCATTTTTCACAAAAATTTCACTTTTAGACACATATGCCGAGAAATGTCACGAATGCATGTACAAACATGTGTATTTACAAAAATTACCATTCATGTCAATATAGATGCCATTTTATACATGAATAAGCCGAGATACAGTTACACACTCACAACTCGACCCAAATTACTATTTATCCTTCCCATCGGTGATGGGATGTTACAATATCACTAAATTTAAAAAACAATGTTCAACTATTTGTATCTGTCCAACAAACATTCATTAGCTTTCCTTCTTTGTTACTATCAATTTCATATAAAAATCTACTATCTTTCTCTTTTATTATGATAGATATCTTATATACCATTTTCACGTCTCTTTCTAACCTCACTCTACCCAACCTATCTGCATGATTAAGAAAATACTTACGTAAACATGTCATATTTTCATATCTACTTGTAGCTACAATACTAGATTGTATATTTATGCATGATTTAATTCCATAATCTTTTCCAATTTATGTCTTACTTAGCTATCCACAACTCGATGTTGCCTCATAAACCTCAATTTTTTTAAAAAATCAACACATGGTTATACACATCTTCAAAATTAATTATACTCTCTTAGATCTTGTTTGGTAATTAGTAATAAAGAGCTGGAAATGTAAATGCAGCATTTATTCTCTAATTTTTAATTGTTTGGATAACCTTTATTCACAGTTTGGAGTTTCAACCAAATATGAAATGAATTGATAGAGGGAACTGACAGCCTTCTCTTCCAACAGAGTGACATATTTTTTGAATCATTTGGCATGTTTATCCACAATATGTCAATTAAAATTTCATCTATTGCCTACCGAAGTAGTTTTATAATTTCGACTCATATGTTCCTTTAAAGACTATCTTAAAACTTAGTTGGACTCATATGTTAATCATTTGAAAACAATTTCTCTTTTAATTAAAAATAAGATTTTATATTATTAAATCTCTTAAATTTTACGCATCAGTAAAATTTATGATAAATATTGTTATTTACTCGTAAAACCTTAATGTTAGACTAATTTATTACGAAATCAGGTGAGATTTTTTTCCCTTGGTGGTTTGTTTCCACTGACCGTAATTTCTACTAATTTAGATAAATACGAAGGATTATAAATCATTCATAAATAAAAGGGTACAAATTTACATGTGTATATACGTACAAACTTAATGAAAAAGCAACTTGATGATATAGAAGTAAGTAGTTCCCAAGACTTCCAAAACAAAACTGCCGAACTGTCATAACGGTTGATAATTTATAACAAACATAAAATCGGGACCGTTCAGTTCAATCCAATCATTTTCTAACTGGTAATAGGATGGCCTCCTCTGCTGCTTATACTTTTGTTGGGGTTGTGTTGAAATTACCAAAATGCAAAAGCGGCAGTGGATAGGTAGAGGCCGAGTCTAGATCGTTTGTTTAGTTTTATGGTGTTTTATAGTGTCCAATAAATTTCAGTTATTTATTTATATGAGTTTTACGTGGATCCCGTATAAATAAATGCGAGTTTCATAGAAATAAATAACTGAGATTCACTAGACACAACAAGACACTATAAAATTGGACAAAAGATCTTGTCTCGTATAAGGCTCCTTCTCTGGCCTCCTTTGAAGTTCATACTTCGGATAGATATCAAGTTCAGTGGGTCACCACTCCCGAAACAATTTCTTCCCATTTTTTATAATTTGTTAATTAATTATAATTTAATGTACTTAATATCAATAACTAATGCTGGAAAAAAAAGTGAAAAATAAATAGGAAAAGTACATAAAGATACTATGAAGTGTAGTAGAAAAAGACACCAACGACATGCGAAATTCCAATAAAGGAGAGGGAAGAACATGTAAGAAAGCGACAATAACATGGAATTTTCGGTCATTTCAGTAGTCGAAGAACCTATCTTTCCAGCACGTGGCATTTTAGCAAAATCAGATGGATTAAATTAGCAGTTTATAAGCTTATATTTAGCCCTCCCTAACTTGAAAAACAACGAAGTAAGAGTAACATATCACTCTTCATTTGATCTATTCCTTTCTTTTGTTATTTATTTCCTGCCTTTAGCTCGCTACTAGTCATCGTCAATTCAACCCATCGTATCCATGAAACCTCTGCTCTCTCTTTCCCCTTCAAAGTAAGAATCTTTTTTACCTTCTAGGTGCCCTTTCTTCATATATTTTCTCCTCTTTCGTTTCTCTGTTTCTAGCTTATTGCTGTACTGTTCTTTCTACGAAGAAAAGGAGGAGTTATGTCAAAGGGGTAATCGATGCATCGTAACCATGAATACCCATTTTCGCAGGTTTTGCCTTCTACAGGAGTTTTAACGTTCAAGTCCTTTTACGGAGGTTGGTAAGTATATAACATCCATTGATCCACTTGACTCGTCAACTCTTTCTGGACTTACTTACCTCGTTTATTTTCTGGTTTACTGTACGTTTCGCACCGATAAAGTTTTTTGTCTTATCAATAGCATGTTCGTTTCTTTCACATGAATGCTTATTCTGTGGATGTACTTTTGTTTCGCGTTCAGTATGAAGAGCTGCATAAATTTTGGGTTTGTTTGATTTGACGCTTCCGTTACTTACTTGTCTGAGGTGGGATCGATGAATGAACACGTGGTTTATCTACCTTTTTGTGTATTTCAGGCGTTGATAACGATATTGGTTTGATGGTTTTATCTTATTATTCATCTTTTGATTGTTTTTTCTTCCTGTTATGCATTTAAGTCCTTGTTTCTAAAACAATGTCAATGTGATTGGTCTTTATTATCATAGAGCGAATTGTTAAACAAATCATTATGTTTCTTATGTTTAACTGATAAATTCTTTCTGTTTTAATTATTACTTCACGATCGACACTATAAAAAATGAGCGAATAGTTTGCTGGATAAACTCATTAAGTTTTGATGCTCAGCTGAGGTTTAAGGTTCAGTTTTCTTGTGTTGGCTAAATAGTTAGAATTATGCTCCGAGTCTGGGGTGATTGTTAATGGTCAAGGTCTTGGTCCTCTATGGCATTCTTAGCAGTAAATAGCAAGTCATTGTTGGGTGATTGTTAATGGTCAAGGTCTTGGTCCTCCATGGCATTCTTAGCAGTAAATAGCAAGGCATTGTTGCATTTTATTTATCTTCACCCGCGATTGTTGTTTTCAATTGCATTGTTTTCTGATATAAGTGTGCTGCCAGATAATTAAATTCTGACCACTAGGCATGGTTTACCAGTTCAATACTAGCAGATTAAGGAGGGTAATCCATCTCTTATTTCTTCTTATAGGTAGCAGCAGAAAGATTCGATGAACTTTCATTTACTTTAAGTTTCCGATTTTTGGGGAAAGAAGTAAATATGTTTTTCATATGCATTTATGCATATGTCTGTTCTATCTAGGCACTCATAGATTCATGTGGGACTCTAAGAATTACATTAAGTCTCTATATTTTTCATATATATTTGCAGATTTCAGGGTCATGTTTTACTTTTGCTTCATCAACCCAGAATCACTTTCATGCGTAGAAAAGAATTTGCATTTTTTCTTTTGTACCATTTAGCCCTAGACATTTGATTGGCTTGTTGTTAAAATTCAAAGTATATATCCTGATGCTTAGTCATGTGTTGCTCACTTGACTAATTGTACTAAAGTGTGGTGAATGCTGCATATTGTAAGCTAAAGAATCTTCTTACATTCTGCCTTAGTTTGTTTCCAGCAGCATTTTCTTCAGATTGAGTGTATTATTCGGACGGCAACATGGAAGACATTCAAGATGGAAACAGTGAGCAATCACTCTCTCCAAACTCCTCTAATATAGGGGATATTGGATACCCACATCTTCCTCGTGTTGGAGATCAGTACCAGGCAAACATCCCTAGCATAACTGCAGAATGTGATCACTTACAGCTTAAAAGTATGCCAAAAAATTCAGAAGTCATGACAGATATTAATTGCTCTTTTATAGTGGGATTACCTATTCCACTTATGTGGTCAAAAGCTGAAGTTGGAAACATCAATGAGACTGTTGAATCTGCTAGCAGTGAAGAGAGCCAGATTACTTACAAAAATGAACATGGAGAATTTAAAATTCATCCTTGGGATATGTCATCAGGCCATGGAAAGGATTTAGGGGAGTCCAACCATCGACTGGGGGCTGCAAGCAACAGAATGGAGGTTGACTTGATCTTGTCCTATAAACCCAAAACAGAACTGGTTAAGGTAGAGAGTGACTCCTGTCTTCTTCCTGGCATTGCAAGTGAATCTTGGACAGATGTTGAACGGGATAGTTTTCTCCTTGGCTTGTACATTTTTGGCAAGAATCTTATCTTGGTGAATAGATTTGTTGAGGGTAAAGGGATGGGGGACATACTGGCATTCTATTATGGTCAGTTCTACCGTTCTGATGAATATCATAGATGGACAGAGTTTCGGAAGCTAAGGAGTAGACGCAATATACAGGGACAAAAGATATTTTCAGGATGGAGGCAACAAGAATTATTAACACGCTTACTCTCTCGTGTTTCACAAGGGTGTCACCATGTTTTGCTAGAGGTATCTTTCTTCTTTCTCATTCTATCAGAAGAAAGAATTGCGTACCAGTTGCCTGGTGTCTTATGATACGTTGTTAACTAAACTCAGCAAACTGCTATACAACAGGATTATTGCTAGATCATGTACACGATGAATTTAATCTTGTTTTTCTGTGATGACCCTTCATTTTTTTTGTCCTTTCAAATGCAAATAACACTTCGAATGTCCTACGACTCTACACTTAGCAAGAGTAAAATGTCTAGTTATTGTTCACTGATGTTCATTGTCATAAACTTAATTGAGTTACAAATCTATCAAGAATCCTTATAAGATGTGAACCATAGCCTAGAAAATGAAGGGATATAGCACGATGATTAGAGGTTTATAATCGAAGAAATGATCAAGATGCTAGGCTATGAGAGCTTTTTCTAGCTCTGGTATCACTTCTAAAGCCACAATATCAATGTAACTGTTCCTTCATTTTATCTTCTATTGATCTGTGTATGAGTTTGTACTTTTAACGTAGAGAGAAACAATGCTTTGGGTAGAATACTTGCTCCTTTTTAGTTTTAGTTGCTGCCCTTGCTTGAGCTCATAGAAATCATAGTATCTTGTCTCATTCACTGGTTACAGATCCCATAATTGCTTCTTCCTATTTCCCATGTTTATGCTGCATGAAAGTTCAATTTTTCAAGATTTAGGTGACGTATTATTTTAAAATTTAGACACTTTGAAGCACTATATAATTTTGTTTGCTCCTCCTTGATACTCATTCCCAACTCTTATTTCTCCTGATATTGGTTTTTCTAATAATAGAACTGATAAGACAGTAGGAATTTGTCATATTCTTTCAGCAGAAAACTATGTCTTTCTCCTAGTTTTCTGCTTCTGTTCCCTTACTAATAGTTTTAGCATAATTAGGCTTTTGTCTTTCCTTCAAGAAGAAATAAGGAACCATTAAGAAGTCTGGAAATTTGGGATTAACATTGGGCCATTGGAGTTGTAGGTCTTGTGGCTGTACTCTGCAGCTATTTCTGCCACTGGCAGTAACAACCACACTGCTCTTACCTGCTTGAAATATTATGTACTACAGGTTTCTAGGTCATATGGAGAGGGAAAACTTGCATTTGAAGAATATATTTTCCTGCTAAAACACACAGTTGGCCTTAACGTGCTTGTGGAAGCCATAGGAATCGGGAAAGGGAAACAAGATCTCACTAGTGTTGCGATAGAGCCAGTAAAGCATATAGTCTCTGTTCGTCCTGAAATACCTATTGGCAAAGCTTGCTCCTCTCTTTCACCTGCTGACATTATTAAGTTTTTGACTGGGAATTTTAGGTTAAGTAAGGCACGATCTAGTGATCTTTTCTGGGAAGCTGTTTGGCCTCGACTTTTAGCTCGTGGTTGGCACTCTGAACAGCCTAAGGACCAGTCCATTTCTGGTTCCAAGTATTCTTTGGTTTTTCTTGTTCCTGGTGTTAAAAAATTTTCTAGGAGGAGACTGGTGAAGGGAAACCACTACTTTGATTCTCTTAGTGACGTGTTAAATAAAGTTGCTTCAGATCCAGGCCTTATTGAGCTTGAAGTTGAGCAAGCTAAAGGTAGTGAAGATAAGGATGGATACAGATGGAACCTGCCCCTAAAGCAAATTCAAGATAGCTTCTCAAATAAGCAACACCATTGTTACCTTCAAACAAAAAACTTAAACTGCAATTGCAATGCACAGAGGTTCACAATTATAGATACCAGTTTGGCTTACGGAACTGAACGACCAAAGGTGAGAGAGTTGAAAAGCTTACCTGTTGGAGTTGCTAGTGCATCTTGTTCTTCATCTAGTCTTTCAAGTGAAATGGAAGAAGACATATCTGAAGAGTCACAAGGGGAAACAGTTGAAGTGAACACACAAAATCATTTAGAGAATGAGATTGACAGAAAAACTATTAATGATTCATCAGGTGGTGTAAAGAGCTTTCGAAGTATCAGCCCAGGTGACTCCCTGAATCCTACCAGCTCAGGAGCTGAAAATCGAGAAATTGACAGCTTTTGTCCAGCGAATGGGAAACAGCCAAGGGAGGCTATGAAGTACCAATTCAGCAGGAAGGTAAATCCTGACCACCCCAAGTATTTGATCCCCCTCAGAAAGCAAGAGAGTTTTGTTGGTTGCAGCACTGAACAGTCAATCAGCATACATAAAGACATTTATGCAGACATTAAGCTAAAAGTAGATGAGTCTCACTATATATCAACCACACATGCATGTGAAAATATGATTTTTAGAATGTGTCCAGCTGAGAAATCGTCATCAGCTAGCCCACTGGCAGAAGTTAGTCCAGATAGGAGTAATGAAGTGGTTGGTGAGAACTGCCAGGACAGAGATGTCCGTACAAGAAAGCCTCAATCACCTAAATTGATTGACTTAAATGTTCCTCACGTTTCATTAGATTTTGGGGATGAACCTACAGTGAGAGAAATGGTTCAAAACAATGATAAGTTACCTGAAAAGAAGCCATCCTTGCTATCTGAAATGAACTGGCAATCTGGCCCTTTGAAATTCTCTGATGCTGGGCAGCCACCTGCTATAAATAACCGGAGACAGAGTACTAGGAACCGGCCATTGACTACAAGAGCATTGGAAGCTTTAGAATTAGGATTTCTTAATACAAAGAAGAGAAAATGTGGCAATTCACCCGAAAATAACAAAGTGACTAAGTCTTCACAACGAGTCCAAGGACGAACTGCTACAATAGGAAAATCTGATGGTGGTGTTCAGAACGATGTTGCAGAGTCGGGAGGTGGGGAGGTTTTGGATGAATCTTATAATAACACTGACATTGTTCACGAGTCTTCGGTTAACGAATACTGATACGTCAATGTAGGCACCAAAAGTTGCTTTATTGGATCATAAGCTTGATCTCTCCTATGTTATTTCAGTAGCTTGGAAATTGTCACATCAAAATTCTGCCTAACCATAATAGAAAATCACTGCAGTCTCCTTCAAATTAGTTGCAAACTTTCAGGAAAAGATGGATGTGGAACATTTGTAACGTCCGTGATTGATGTGACAAAGATCAGACGAGGCCTATGGGTGCAGAGACCATATGCTTTCTAGCCTTTAACTGAGGTTTAACAAGTGGAGTACTTGAGTTGCTGGAGGCTGCGAGGGGTGTTACTTTAGTAGCTTCATGCAGATGAAAAAAATTGTGTTTCCTACAAAATCCAATAGCACCATGTACTACCTTGGATGTAACAAATATAGTTTATCATCTGTGATTCTTGAAAATTAAGCTGTAATAAACATGGGATTCATATGTTCTCCAATTGCATGGCAATGCAGTTCCAGTTTTCGGCATCCATGGCCAGCCAAAGTGGTTTACAGGATAAAGATAAGAGAAGATAAGTAGTACCACGATTGATCAATGACTAGCAGTAATTGATAATTCTTTGATACTAGAAAACATTTAGAGAGGCTTTCTTCCACGTCAATGAATATCCGCTTATGGGCATTGAATGGTATATGGAACTTTGTAACATAGGACAAACTGAATTCTAAAGCATTCATGCTCCTGTCATGGGCTAATGCTCTTAATGGGTTTGTTCAAAGTATGCATTATTCATTCAAGTCCTTTACAATGGGTCTTATTATTATTTCTTTTTTAAGTCTGTGTTGAGTGCTCTGAGTGACCATAATTCTTCAAAGCTTAGAAGCGATGTTAGTTATATAAATACTTGATATATCGTTCAATATAGTTATCTTTGCTTTACTGCACTTATAATTTCTGTATATTGAAAATCATAATTCTTTCTTTTTTTTTTTGTATAAATTTTAAAAAAAACCATCTCCTTTTCATTAAAAATGACAATGACTTGAATGAAGTTTTTCGTCGATTCAATTCTATTCAACAAAACCCCCTTCTATAAGTGCTTAGAGTTGAGATTGATTAAATTCGAGTACCAAAAAATGAAGTTATTTTTAATTTATCTATTAAAACAATGTTATTTGAATTTTAAATTTCTTAAATTTATAAATAAAAATTACATAAATTTGGAGATGTTTTGAAAAAGGGATTCATACTATCAAATCTTTAGAACCAAAATTTGGGTTGATCTTAAAACCTAATCCAGTGACTTTATGGAGGGTCAAATTGAAATTGTTGTTCATACTTACCATTGGATTAAATTCTTTATGACATCTAATACTAACTTAAATTGCAAATCACCTTTTCTTATCCCACTAAATTACAAGGCTCGGTGATAATTTCTTTTTATCTTCATCTCTGGAAAGAGGATTACAAGTAGTACTACAATTCAGAGTGTTTTGAATGAAAAAACACCACGGACTTGGGTGTTATTGTCAAATTCATGGTGGAAAAAGTCCAGTTAGCAACCAAAAGAGCAATTACTTGACAAAGGAGTACAGCATGTACCCATTTGTTTATCTCCAATCCAGTAAAGGCCAAGTATAACATATTCTGTTAGAAACATTGCCGTCCGCAACCGACGTGTTAAACAATGATTGAAGTTATTGGTAATCCATGAAAGTCTTCCTGGAAGCTGTTCAAGTAGAATTCTTGGGTGGACCGAGTTCACTGCCTCAAAAAGTGTGTATTTACAATGTTCCAATCACCGCAAATCAGTACGGAACTGGTAATGGGTTTAATCCAAATCTATTATCTCTCGTTCCATAGGAATAGATTACTTGTTTTTTTTTATCTATTCTTGCAAGTATCCATCAGACTCATAAAAATAAATGAATGCTCGTAAAATAGGTTAAAAAATAATGAGATCAGATAAACTAAACTATGTTCTGAAATTTTTTTTGGTTGCCCACAAGATATTTTAGGAGGGTCTCAATTATAAGAAGGTACCTTTAAGTTATCCATTCTCAGATTAATCTCCGTTCGAGCCGGGTAGGTCCCTTACGGGAGGCAAAGCTCTGACTTCAAGTTTTAAACGGCTGCATACATGAGGACGGTTTGAACCCTTTATCTCACTTAAGCTAGAAGAGTCCTTTACTAACTCATCTTTATCCTAGAGTTATGAAATTTTTTTTTAGTTCAACCTGATACAGCCATTGACGTGACAGGGACATCAGGTGCCGTGGGAAATTTAACAGAAACAGAAACAAAACTGGAGCACTGTTGTAGTTATGACTTTTGAGCATTAAACTGCACAGAGCCTATGGCTGTAGAGCATATAATGATATGGTCAAAGGATAGTCATGTGCCGTAACATTATGAATTTCTGATACATTCGCAGTAGTGTACCGCAGCTTTTGACACCGGCAAAAAAAATGTATTTAAACTTCGTTCTTTTTTTAAATTTTTGCTAAAATTTCGAATTTAACTTCTAGACCAAATGGACTTGTTCAACATCAAAATAGAGCATCAACTTTCCTCTGAGGTGGATGTTGGAAAGACTAAACCCAAACATAAAAAAAGAGACAACATGAGAAAGCAGAAATTGACGAATAAATTAGAGAAGCAGTTGATGATGAGTCTGGAGTTCAGTTATTATTACCATCTTCCTCCACGTATAGAGATAATAAGTGGTAATTGGTGAGTAGCACTCTAAAGGGTTCAAAATCTTGTTTTCTTCTTCCTACCCAATACCAGAGTAAGTGTTTTGTAAATATATTTACGCAATAAAATGCAAAAAATATAAAGATTAGGGTGCATTAACCATTAAGAGCCCAAGGTCAAAGTCAAAACTTTAGGAGCAAGGCTGCCACATTAGCACGTTAAGTGCGACTGAAACTACCACCTATGAAGTTAGGATTAGACAATAATTAATTATTTAATACCATAATTATAGGTTAGATTAAAAAGGTGGGACCATATATGAAATGAACCGAGGCTTTTGATTAATTGGTCGTGAAAAGAACCAAAAAAAAAAAAACAAATGCCGTGCTTAGAAAACAACAATGCTAAGATAAGAATTTAACACCAAATTGACAAACTTGGCACTTGATTCATATATAAAAAGAAAAGGTTAAACTAGCATCTTCTTCATTTTAACTTCCTTTTCTTACTCGAAACATGTCTATATCTACAAGAATAGAATTTCCAATCTGTTGTTTTCCTGATCCAAACATCATTTTCATCGCGAGTGATTATTGAAAACACGCTTACAGGTCGTAATTAAGGAATATAATTAAACTTATATCCGTCCTTTCGTATATGTTCTCTATCCCTAGGGTTCTTGCTTGTGTCAAATAGTCAAAATTCTAATACAATTAACAAATGGTTTCAGCAGCTAAAACAGCATCGTCATGCGGCTGCCTAGTTCGTACTTCTATTTCGGTTTTATCATAATATGAAGTCAAAGAAGGCAGTAACCATATATCTGTTGTCATCTTGCTGGTTTCATAGATTGCACTGATACTGGAATTCCTCTTCGACGATAACTAAGTTGGAAAATTGTCGGGATCAATTTGGAGCACCTGGCATGCCAAACTGTCTGAAGAATAAGTTACCTTGTCCTTGAATATTCTAGTTCTTGTCTATTCATTGTTTCCATTTTATAGCCTCTTTGATGTTACCCTTTTTCTTAAATCTTAAATTTAATTATACTCTCTAAGACTAGTGGAAATGGTAAACATTAATTTAATTTGCAAATGGACATGGCTGTTCCGTCTGTATTCACAAGAAAACAAAGTATCAAATATCCATACCAAAGGGCGATGATGAAACTGGAAACAAAAACTAGCAAAAAATCAACACCACTCCAGAATAGTGTCCATTTCATAATATAAGCTTATTTTTGTGTTTGACATTTATAAACTTTACATTTGAAATCACGTAGTTATTTATATTTATATAGTCAAGTCTCTCAACTCAAAATCATCTAATTTAATTTAGATATTATGGTTTATCATTATTGATAAACCTGATCGTGGACGTCTCTAGCACAAACAAAAACAAAAGCAATCAAAAGCGAAATAGTAAAAAGTACTAGAGCTTTGGTTTTAGCACACCTTGCCTACATCTATGGGATCCTCACCCAGCTTAATTACGTTCATCGAAATACAATAGATTTACCGAAGGCTTTATTGAGTCGACACCACTCAACCCTTGATACTATCTCTCAACCTCATTTTTGGTTAAAGTTTTTCATACCCAATAATATGACTGATTCGTGTTAACCGCAACAGAAAATTTTTCAACAGTATTTGATAATAAAGATACTAAAAAAATAACTCAAGTGATTAAACAATTACCAACATAAACAAAGACAACACTTGAGATAAAAAAACAATTCCCCTAAATATGCTGTTTCATCAACGAAAGAATGAAAAGTTGTTCATCGAAAGATCTGCTGTGAGGTTTCAATATCTTCACTAAAAATCCTACGTACAATAGCTACAAAAACGTCTCAAATAAACAACGTTTATTCACCGAAACATAATCCAATAGAGTTGCAATAACCGCAACAACTGTTGAAGTTTTTCACCCAAAACCAACAACAAAGACAACAACAAAAAAGAACGAGAACTTTTGAAATTTTTGCACACCAACACCAGAAACGACAATCACAAAATTAATACTCCATCGATGATGAACAACCCAATAAAATCATGCAAACACCATAGAAAAAACAGTTGCCAAAATCCTCATACTAGACACCAAAGAAACTTTTAATGGTCTCTCAAAACAAAAGAAAATGTAGTTGAATTGTAAAACCAAATGGGATGTTACAACACTGGTGG
>JANIPM010000009.1:33899519-33909961 GCA_027478405.1 Erythroxylum cassinoides
AATCGAAGAGTACCCCGTTAGTCAAACGGGAGTATGTCCACTGCATGGGAGTCAGAGTTTGAGGTCGGGATCAGTTCACGTCTGCATTAGTGTCATTCTGATTCATATGTAAAAAGTGTATTTCTACAAAATAGTACTGTTATTGCAGAGGGCCTCAATTGGTAAATGTTGTATTTGTAATATGATTTATGAAAGTGTTCACTATTGTTGCGGGCCTTTTTATGACTGGTATTGTAATACGATTGTAAATGATTTCGAACAAGCGGCCCCAAATCGTTTACTGATTTCCGCGCATGTGATTGTATATTTGAAAATCAAATATCATACTGAGTATTTGAACTATTTGACTGCTCTAGCATACCACCCTCGTAAGGCATGGGCTCGGATATCACCCATGATGTCGAGTTTGGGTCTTACGGGAGTGGGACGCTACAATACAGATGCCTCAAGATTGGGAATGGGGTGTGTATCGATGTAGAATGGGAAGGTAATAGCTTATGCATCCTGTCAGTTGAGGATCCATGAGCTTAATTCTCCCACCCATGATTTGGAGTTAGCCGTTATAGTGCAAGCATAATCTAGAGACATTATTTGTATGGAGAGACTTTTTAGGTTCTTACAGATCTCAAGAGCTTAAAGTATATTCTGACTCAAAAACAGTTGAATTTGAGGCAAAAGAGATGGATAGAATTCTTAAAAGATTATAATTACACCATTGACTATCACCTCGAAAAAGCGAATGTAGTGGCAGATGCCTTAAGTAGAAAGAACTCTGGTGCATTAGCTAATCTGGGTGGAAGTAGTGTGACACCACTAGCGGAGATTAGAGCCTTGGATGTTAAGTTGGAGGTTGATGATGTAGCTAGGTTGATGGCTACCTTACAGATTCAAACTGATGTGAGTGATAGGATTGGTGAAGCACAAACTTAGGATCCATACTTGCATAGGATGTTAGAAAAGATAAAACAAGGAAAGAAACCTAATTTTTTAGTGAGACCAGATGGAGTGATGGTGATAAGGACTCGAGTATGTGTGCCAGATGTTGGCAGTATGTGAGAAGACATACTAAAAAGGCTTATTGTGCTCCTTATGCTATACATCCTGGTATAACTAAGATGTATCGAAATCAGAGACCTCATTATTAGTGACCAACTATGAAAAAGGATGTGGCAAAGTTTGTAGCTAAATGTCTGACCATCAGGCTCCAGCAGGCAAGTTAAAGCCTTTGTTGATATCATCATGGAAGTGAGAGAGAATTACCATAGATTTTGTAGTAGTTTTACCTAGAACCTGATGCAGACATGATTTGGGTAATTGTAGATAGATGCGAAGTCTGCACGTTTCTTACCAATCCACCAGACAGATATGTTAGATAAATTAGCCAGATTATAGGTGGATGAGATAGTAAGGTTGCATAGAGTACTTGTATCCATAGTTTCATATTAAGATCCTTGGTTTACATCTCAATTTGGGCTAGTTTTTAGATAACATTGGGTACTAAATTGAATTTAAGTATAGCTTTTCACCATCAGAGGGATGGGCAATCGGAGCGCACCATTCAGACTTTGGAGATATGATGAGAGCCTGTGTATTAAATTTTGAAGGTGATTGGGATTTGTACTTACCTTTGATAGAGTTTGATTATAATAACAATTATCACTTTAGCATCGAAATGGCACCTTTTGAAGCATTGTATAGGAGGCAATGCAAAGATCCAATATGTTTGGATGTTAAGGGTGTTAGAATATTGGAGGTACCATAATCGATTCAGGAGATTGTAGAAAAGATCGAAGTGGTGAAAAAGTTCTTGAAAGCTACTCAGGATAGATAGAAAAGTTAGACGAGATATGGAATATGAAGTAGGTGATAGGGTGTTCTTGAGAGTGTCAACCTGGAGAGGTATAGTGCGGTTTGGAAGGAAAGGAAAGTTAAGTTCGAAGTATATTGGGCCTTTCGAGATTGTTCAGCATGTTAGTCCATTAGCTAATAAGTGGGCCTTACCCCCAGAGTTATCTCAAATACATGATATATTGTACGTGTCTTTGTTGAGACAGTATTGATCAAATCTGAGCCATGTTATACCTGAGCCATAGATTGAAGTGGCTACAGACTTGACCTATAAAGAAGAACCAATTGAGATTTTAGAGAGAGAGATTAGACAATTGAGGAGGAGGCAAATACTAATGGTGCGAGTTTTATGGAGTCATCATCGATCCTTAAGGGAAGTGATGTAGGAAGTGGAAGAGGATATGCAACGTCAGTACCCATATCTTTTGAAAGATTCAGGTATGTAGCTAAATTTTGATGATGAAATTTCTTTTAAAGGGGAAGAACTGTAAAACTCGTAACTTTAAAGCCAAAAATCCATTATGTAAACCCATCTCAAACCTAAGAGAAGAAATAAAACCCGACCCGACCCATAACCCTAAACTTAAAATAAATAAGTTTTATTTCAGTTTACTTCTTCCTTCTTTCCCCAAAACTGAGTGTAGTTTCTGTTCTTCCAAGTTTTCTGCAATGCTCTTCATAGACTTATCATTCTTTGGGTTTTTGTGGTGATTTTGCAAGGTAAGAGACTATATTTGTGTTTTATTTTTTATAAAAATGTGTATAAGAATGTTTATATATTGAGATAATGGATGAAAACATGGTTAGAAAGGGGATTAAAAATCTGGAAAACTTTCTGGAAAGCTAGAATTTGAGAGGATGGAAACGTGGAATTGAGGAGAAGAAAAGAAGAAGAGAAAAGAAAAAAATTGTTTAATGGCAAATTCGAAATTTTGGAAGAGTTAAGGTAGTTTAATAAATTAGAAAATTTTGAGTTTATTTTTATTTTTTAGTTTAATTAATTTATTATTATTTTGGTATTGGCGATAAATCTGAAGGAACACATGATTAATTAGGAATTTGGAGTTTTACAAAGTTCAGGTAAGGGAATTAATTAGTGGCTTGCGTAGGTAAATTTATATTTGAAGCATTGTATAGGAGGTGGTGTAGAGATCCAGTATGCTAGGATGTTGAGGGTGCTAGAATATTGGAGGGACTATAATTGATTCAAGAGATTGTAGAAAAGATCGAAGTGATGAACAAGTTCTTGAAAGTTTCTTAGGATAGAAAGAAAAGTTATGCAGATCGAAAATAGACGGGAGATGGAGTATGAAGTAGGTGATAGGATGTTCTTAAGAGTTTCACCATAAAGAGGTATAGTGCGGTTTGGAAGGAAAGGAAATTTGAGTCCGAGGTATATTGGGCCTTAAAAGATTGTTCAACGTGTTGGTCCATTAGCTAATAAGTTGGCTTTGCCCCCAGAGTTATCTCAAATACATGATGTATTTTATATGTCTATATTGAGACGGTATCAATCAAATCTGAGCCATGTTATACCTAAACCAGAGATTGAAGTGGCTAAAGACTTAACCTATAAAGAAGAGCCAATTGAGATTTTGGAGAGAGAGATTAGACAATTGAGAAGGAGGCAAATACCTATGGTGCATGTTTTATGGAGTCATCATCGATCCTTAAGGGAAGCGACGTGGGAAGTGGAAGAGGATATGCAACGTTAGTACCTGCATCTTTTTAAAGATTCAGGTATGTAGCTAAATTTTGAGGACGAAATTTCTTTTAGAGGGGAAGAACTGTAAAGCTCATAACCTTAAAACCAAAAATCCATTACTCAAACCCATCTCAAACCTAAGAGAAGAAATAAAACCCGACCTGAGCCGACCCATAATCCTAAACTTAAAATAAATAGGTTTTTATTTCAGTTTACTTCTTCCCTTTTTCCCCAAAACCGACAACAGTTTCTGTTCTTCCAAGTTTTTTGCAGTGTTCTTCATAGACTTATCATTCTTTGGGTTTTTATAGTGATTTTGCAAGGTAAGAGACTATATTTGTGTTTTATTTTTGATAGAATTTGTATAAGAATGTTTATATATTGAGATAATGGATGAAAACATGGTTAGAAAGGGGATTAAAAATGTGGAAAATTTTCTGGAAAGCTAGAATTTGAAAGGATGGAAATGTGGAATGGAGGAGAAGAAAAGAAGAAGAGAAAAAAAAAGTACTTTAATGGCAAATCCCAAATTTTTGAAGAGTTAGGGTAGTTTAATAAATCAGAAAATTTTGAGTTTATTTTCATTTTTAGTTTAATTAATTTATTATTATTTAGGTATTGGCAATAAATCTGAAGGAACATAGGATTAATTAGGAATTCGGCGTTTTGCAAAGTTCAAGTAAGGGACTTAATTAGTGGCTTACCTAGGTAAATTTATATTTCATGGTCTTGATATTTGTACGATAAGATTGAGATTGATTATTAGACACGTGTCAGGATATAACGGGAGCGGGGACAGGGCCAGTCCTAACGTTTTATAGGCCCTGGGCAAATAAACAAATTTCTATCTTGTCTTTTTCTTTTTTATGATAATTAAAAGTGGGCTTTTATAAAAAATAAAAGAGATAAAATAAGGAACCCTTTTGTTGCTTTTTATAAAAATCAAGACTTTTATAAGGAACAAAATAAAATAAAATGGGGGCCCTTTTAGTTGCAATTTTTATTCATCATAAAACTGAGCCCTAGACATGGACAGGCGGGGATATCCTTAGTGATTTATTTTAGTATTCCAAGAGTGGGAATATCCAGGATACTTCCAAGAGTGGGAAGTGTCTTGTATGATAAAAATAAAAATAAAAATAAAATAATTTTAATTTAATTTGTGTCGATGGTAATTTTAATTTTAATTTTAAAGTTGGTTGATTACTTAATTCCTAAGGTCCTTGTACAGTTTAATCAAATTGTGTGTACGACAAGCTGCTTGTAAAGAAAACAAAATTTCCCTGACTGAATCTACACGGACATAGAAACCATCAAAAAGGTGAATATTGACGTATTCGTAAGTAGATATGGTCGTGATAACCCACCAAGCATAGACAAACCTTTTCATGTGGTTAATGTATGAGTAGCTGTCCTGGGTAGTATTAAAATGTACCTAGAAAACAAAGCAGCAATATTTTTTGCTAGTTGTATTTTAAAAGGATGAAATTGACCGTCTTGGTTACCTTCGATTCTTTAGATCACATAGGGAACAATAGTCTTCTTTCATATTCTTAGGTTTGCTCGATTAATTGTCAATGGACATTTGATGCCTTGTGAAAGAGAGGCATCGGCATCAAATTAAAATGAAATACTCCATTAATAGTCTACGTGATGACGCATATACTTAAGGTAGTTGCAGTGAAATCAAACTTAATTTTCTTCCATGAAGACGCAAGAAACATGATCCTTAATTCCATTCCCAGAACAGAAATGGTTGAGGGTTTAATCTGTTCTTGTTTTTCATTGTTGACAGAATCATGTAGTTCCTTAAATTGTTTCTTCGACCTCGACGATTTAGGAAAACACAAAGAAAGTTCAATCAGGTCGGACAGTATATTCTCAAAAGCTTAAGGCTGGAGGTTGGAAAAAAAAAACAAATAATAGGGTAATCAACTTCGGAACTTACTAAAATATAAATTTATGTGTGAAACCATCTTTTTTTGCAATATTTTCATATAATGAAAAATAATTAATCATTGAATTTTCTGCTAAACAACATTAAGGAATGGTACTTTATCATTTAAGTATTAAATGATACATAAGTCATACTTGTTATTTGCGAGTTCAAATCTTCCGCCTAATTTTATGGTGTCCACTTCTATTTAATGCTCAAAACGACCTCGTTTTGGTTATTAAACATGAGTTTAAAAATTGTTAATTATGTTCAATCATAAAAAATGATGTTATTTTTGACATCGGAGAAAGTTAAATATCATAAAATTGTTTTTGACGATTGAAAAATTAAACAGACGATCCCTACATGTTAACTTGTTACTGTATACTTTTTTCTTCTTTTTGGAAAATCTGTTGCTATCTTACTTTTGAATTCTGATTTGGTCGTTTATAAGCTCTATGGGACATTGACAATTATGTCTATCTATGATAAAATTGGCATTTATTTTTATATAGTTTTAGTTATGAACAGCATAATTACTTAGCTTTTGGGTCATGTTACAGTCACTTTAGAACTAGAACATTAAGCAATATGTACAAAGTATTATGTACGATTTTTTTTAACTTCAATTAAGGTGTAATCATTTCACTCTCTTTTTTTTTCAATTCCTCATTTAAATTATTTAGTTTCACAACCTCATTTGCCTTTTTTAGTTTTTTTTTTCAAGAGGGGAATCTTCGGAACGCAATGGCAATTGTTTTTATTTCATGGAAATTGAGGGGCATTTGCTGAACATCTGTCTTCCTCATCACCACTATGTATATGTACATGAAGCCAAAGAAGACCAAGCTCCAACCTGAGTGTTTTAAGCGAGAGCAGTGTATTTCTTTGCAAGAAATGGAGCAATCCCTCGTCTTGTCTTCCTCATGACTTAGTGAGAGAGCAAATAATCGCGCAAGTACATACACACACCTGAGCTTGACAAGAACAAGAAGTAGACGCCAGGGATTGAAAGAAACATATTAAAGTGGAAAATTACAGAGAAGATTTATAGGAGACAATCACAGGAGAGGATAGTTTTGCTAGTTTTTTTACATAACTCCAAGTCAACAATTAGAATCAAATGTCAAATATCTCAGGTGACGAGGGCAGCTTCTCTTCAGGAAACACTGGAGAGGAAATTCAACAGCATCAAAACTTTCAGGGTGGGAGCTCTGGAGCTTCTACTGCTGCTAACGGCAGCGGCTCTGGTTCACAACAGCAGCAGGAACAGCAACAACCTGTTAAGAAGAAAAGAAATCTCCCAGGAACTCCAGGCAAAGTCAACTTGTGACCCTTTCTTTATTATTAATGTTCATTTTAGCATACACACTGTAACAGAAGTAAAGAAACCATGCAAGTATATACATACTCAAAAAATATCAAAGATTGTGTCTTTATGGGGTATCATTGAATCCGTGATGCACATATGTATATATGAGATCAATGTGATAATAACAACAGAGAGATGAACTCTTATGTGGGATTTATGTATAATACTTAAAGATTGTATCCCTTTGGTTTGTCGGACCGGGATGAGGATGGACCGGAGATCTAGGTGGGAACGAAGCGGTGTGTGTAGGACAGAGTCGGGAAGAACAGGAATATGAATTGGAAGGTTCAATTATTGCTTTGAGATTTCAATAATTGATAAGAACTGTTTGCTTCTCTCCACTTTTTATATACATCTCTTTATCTTTTTTTTTAATGATTAATTAGCTTGCTACTCGTGCAATCATGGATACAATAATAGTAATAACTCTTACTCCTGGAATTTGGTTTGGCTTTGACGATTCTTCTTCTAGTGTGTGTGTGTGTGTGTGTGTTTAATTTGTGTGGTTTCTTGTTATGGAAATTCCCCTTCACTAACAACTGAGTTATGACTGGATCAGATCCCAGCGCTGAAGTTGTTGCATTATCACCGACAACGCTCATGGCAACTAACCGGTTTGTCTGCGAGATATGTAACAAAGGATTCCAAAGGGATCAGAATCTGCAATTGCATAGGAGAGGACATAACCTTCCATGGAAATTAAGGCAAAGAACAACAACAGAGGTGAAGAAGAGGGTGTATATATGCCCTGAGCCTGCGTGCGTCCACCACAACCCTTCTCGTGCTCTCGGTGATCTAACAGGTATTAAGAAGCATTTTAGCCGAAAACATGGAGAGAAGAAATGGAAATGTGACAAGTGCTCCAAGAAATATGCAGTTCAATCCGATTGGAAAGCTCATCAAAAGACTTGTGGTACCAGGGAGTACAAATGTGATTGTGGAACAATCTTCTCCAGGTAAGAACCTTGTTTGTTAAAATTTGTAGAAATTAGTGATCTCCAATTGACGTGGATAAAAGATTCTTTCTATATCATTAAACATCCAAATACGAAAAATTATGATTGGCTGTTATTGCTGGACATAGAAAGGCCAGCTCTAACCTGAAACATTCGCGTCATAGAATCCTCACCTCGCTTTAGATTCCATACATAGCCACGAATCAGTAGTTTTAACCAAGTTAATCTGACAATTGATATTCAGAAGAGACAGCTTCATCACCCACAGAGCCTTTTGTGACGCACTGGCAGAAGAAAACAACAAAGTGAACCAAGGACTGATGACCAACATGGCATCAAACATGCAAAACCAGATGCCGGCGCTCATATCATCAATGCCTTTAAGCAGCACCACCAACTCATCCACGGGAATGTCTGACTTCAACAACTTCGATCCTAAGAACCCTCTCAAATCCCTTCCGCAAGACCTCGTTCCATTGCAATTCAAGCCCATGAACATGGCAGGAGGCATGTTTTCTAGCAGTTCAGGCACTCTCTTTGGTGGGCCGAGAGGCATTTCCTCAAATTCTAACGTGCAATTGAGTTCCAATGGTTCATCTGGGTTCGGTTATCTTCAAGACGGAAAAAATGGATGTCAACTCCCTGGTTTAGCTCAAATGTCAGCAACAGCTTTGCTGCAAAAAGCTGCGCAGATGGGTGCAACTGCGAGTAGCAGTATTAACTCCCCAATGATGCAAAAGAGCTTTGCTAGTAGCATGGCAGGTCATGATCAGGTGACGGCCATAAGGCCACCAAACTTTGGTGGAATTCAACAACATAACGGTTCATGTGATCACTTCTCTACTCAGTCTGACCAAACAAATATGGTTGGAGTAAGTCCTGGAGAATTCAACAAACAAGAAATCTCTGCCCTTTTCGACACTGCAACAGGTGGCTCAGCAATGAACGACAATATGGGCATGTTTGCTAGTATGTTCGCGAGCAATGACCACAACCCTGGCTTCATGAGAAACATGGAACATGAAGATAGTGGCAGTCCAAGTTTGGTTCATGGAAGAAGTAGTGCAATCCCAACAGTAAAGACTAAATTTGGTGGTGGGACTGGTGAAAGTGGAGACATGCATACTCATGATTTCTTGGGGATTGGAGGAGTACAAAGGCACGCAAATTTGCATGAACAGCAACACCAACATCAACAAAGAATGGGAATGGAAGCAATGGGACAGCAGAGAATGCCAATCATGAACCATTATCAGCAAAATCTCTCACTTGGTGAAGCTGGAATAGAGAAATCTATATGGGATGTTTGAGAACTGAGGACTTTCTTTTTTTTAAGGCTTTCTCTTCCTTGTTCCAACTGGGGTGCTGATGATCTCGAACGCCAGAAACTAGGCTTTGGAGGGAGTCTTACAAAAGAAAGAAGCTGACGATGGGCCACTGGTTATATTGTTCATGCTGGCCCTCTCAGAATTCTTGAATAAGCTCAAGGCCTTAGAGACAGACTAGCTTTTTGTTTTTCTCTTTTCAGTTATGTGTCTTTTTCTCAGAAAAGAAAAAAGGAATGGTACAATTGTCAGCTTTTTAAATCTTTCAAGGATGCCACAACTGAGAAATGGTTTTTGATTGATTAACTACGTCTGAGACAGTTGAATTCTAAATTGCAATTGGTTCAAGATAAGAGCATTCGTAATTTTAGAAAGATAACGTGTTACTCTCATGTGACATAAAATTTTAACGTACAAGTACAATTAAATTCAAAATTTTATTGCAAACATGAATTAGTTTAAAGGCAAAAGGCTCGAATGAATGTATTTACTCAAAATAAATATTGATCAAATCAAAAATGTTTTAAAAAGAAATAAGGTACTGATAACTCCAAGGCTAAGACCTAAAGACTTAATCCATGAGAAGTATTTTGGTAATTTACTCCCCAGACTCCAAACTTAACTGGTTCAGGTGATTAGGAAGTTGAAGGTGAGCTCATTGTCGCGCATCTATTTGATGACTTTCCAATAATCGAATGAGGCAGTGTCAAACGCTAGCTATACAAAAATAAATAAATCTCTGCTCTGAAAGGAGAGGCGTAGCAGTGGCATCAGCTAGCCACCAGGAGGCAAACTTCCTAGGGACCGTGGAGTTGGGAAGAGTTGAAAGATGCAATCAAGCAGAGGTTTGACGAGGAAGTCTTTCAAGACCCAGTAGGGAATTTAAAGGAACTTCAGCAAGAGCTTTCAGTACAGGAATACTACGCACGATTTGATAGATACTTTAACAATCTCACATTACTAAATAGTACTTAATTTTTAAAAGGATTAAAACCTAAATTGGAAGTCACCATTACTCAAACCTTAAAAGTTGCAACAGGTGTCCTCCCTAGTGAGGAAACAAGAAGTGTCATAAGCATCCACTCAGTGGTGCTGCCTACGAAAGGGAACTCCTAAACCAGTTTCCAGATCAAAGCAATTAACGATCCAAATCTTAAGGTTGGATTATGATAGATTTCAAGAAATAGGTAAGTAAACTGAGTATGTTGCTATTAACTTGTCTGTAAACGAATACAAATAATCTGGATTTCGAGGATCCAGAAACCTCCAGCCTTAGGCTCACACTCACTCTCACAGTATA
>JANIPM010000009.1:33972930-33989628 GCA_027478405.1 Erythroxylum cassinoides
ATATCTGTAAATTTATTCTGAGTTGTCTTGGGTCTATCAGTATCTTCCTTAAGCTGCCAAGAAAGATTAACCTTCTAGGCCACCATTAATATAAAACGGTTGAGAAATCATGAAAGAAAGGTCCAAGAGTATTGTACCTGCAGGCACCCTCCACGGAATCAGGCAGCTATATAAGTCTACCATCGGGTCCTTTGTTGCCATTTTATCCTTTGAATCTTCACTCTTATCAGAAACCTTTGGGAGAAGTGCCATAGATTTTTTGTTTTCATCTTTCTTAGGCTGAGGAGAAACTTTAGACGCCGCAGACAAAATGTTGGAAGAGGCACTTGAATATCTACTAAGACCTTCAGTTTTTATACCATTGTTTCCAGTTGATGATGAACCTGTCTTCCCATACTTGCCTTGCATGAAAAGGGCACGCATTTTTGCCTTTTGGATATCATCAGTAGACATTGGGCGACTTTGGCTAATAGGTACAGCTTTTGAAGCCTGGGAACTTCTGCTAGCTGCTTTCTGGCCTGGCTGTTCCACAAGTTGAACTTTCCTACGCTCTCTGGAATCTGTTCTTAGTTCAGGAATAGAGTTCACCCCTCAAATTACATCAGTTGTATAACAATATGTCAGTTTTTATATATAAACATGAAAATAATGAGATTCGTTCACCATAATAGTCCTGTGACCTTTCACATGACAAAGTAAAATATCCCTTGAAACATTGTTCATTACAGCCATGGCCCTAAACAGCTGTTTCACCCTAACATTGGTAACTAATAAGATATTGCTAGATTTACTGTAAAACAAAAGGCAACAGTTATCAAAAATCAAGGAAAAGATATCAAGGATACGAGACAACATCCCAAGAGCGTGCTTCCTACTAGGATCATCAATTGTTGCTGGCAGAAGCTTCATTTCTTGTGAAGAATCCATTTTTCTGTATGAAGTTTAAGCCAATAAATTGTCAAAGTAATCAAATAAAATCACTTAAATAGAGCACAAGCAAAGTTGAATCTATACCAACCTCACATTTTCCAGAATTTCAGATGAGAGAGCAGGAACATTTCCCTAAACAGAAATAAAAACCATAAGTTCATTATTCCAAATTATCTACACACTGAATTCAAGAACTTACTGGACTACTGTTAGGCTGCCATACTTCATTTCCCATGATTTCGTCAATGCTGCAAATATAGTCAGAGAATAAGAAACAATAAAGAATTAGTCTAAGCACAGGAGCTGAATTTATTTACTTGCCTCTGCTTCAGTATCATTTCCTGAGATCTTATGCCATTGGGTTTTCTAGTAGCTTGGCTTCGGGCAAAAATCTTGCTCCATCTTGCTAACAAAACCCTTGCCCTGTTTGATATGTCTGATCTTCAAATCAGATAAATGTGGTTCAAAACTATCATACAAGACTAATTAACCACTTACTTTACATATACATATTTTCTAAGGCAAGAAATTATAATAAAACAGCATGAAAACCAACAAAAACCAAATAAGAGAATGACTGAAAAAAATTACAAGAGGATCATATGGTCGTGATAATCAAACAAGGCACTCAAGAATTACTTTCAAAAACTACACAAACATCAGAAACCAAAAAAATATATATATTGACCCATCTTTCTAACTCAGATAGCAAATCATGTCTAAATTAGCTATTAGGCAAAATCAGACTCTTTTTACACTCATATACATTCTCTTTGATTAAAGAGAACAAAGAGCATAAACAACAGAATAAGATAGTAACTACTAAATTAAACAGACACCGGCCATTAGATGCAACTATTAGAGATAAGAGCAAAGGAAAGGCAGTAATAGCGTAAGAAATTTATAAACAACACATACCTGGTGCCCTGTAAAAACGAAGGCTATTGACAGTTTGCAGTATGGCTGACATATGCTCAGGAAGTGTTTTATGCAGAGGCAAATGGCAAAGAGCCTGTAAGCCAACAAATCTTCCAAACTAAGCAAAACTCAAAACAGCAGTACAGTAACCAAGAAGCACTTGATGGTTATACATACTTTCAGTGTTACCAGCACCACACTTGTTTGCTCTTCAGCAGCTGCTTGGCTCAGCCATGTCACCAAAATCATCACAGCACCTTTACTTAGAAACCTGAATGATACATAAGAAAAAAGTAAATGGAAAAGGCCACATAAGAGTACATCCTGTTAAAAATAAACAGATTGGAAAATACCAATCCAAAACTGATGGATTTTGTATTCGCAAGATCCATTCCATCAGTTTCATCTGCCCAGAAAATGTTTCTTCTTTCCGTAGCAAATTAAAAATATTGTCAACAAAATGCTTTTCTAAGTCATCTAAGTCAGGCAATGCATCATCCTGCGATGAGCAAGAAGGCATTCCTTCAACACTAGGTGGACCAACAGAGTTCAATGGAATTGGTGCAGGGTTGATGGAATTTAAGGGAACTGTACTAGGAATAATAGAATTTAAGGGAAAGGCATCAGCGCCAATAGAATTTAAAGGAATAGGATTAATTGGTTTTGTAGGGTCGGAATTTGTTGGGACTCCATCTTGTGTTTCTTTACTCGCACTAGCTCTAATGGCCTTCTCCCTTGATAGCCGAACTATTTTCCTCACTCTTGTACGCTGGCTAGCAAAAAAATCTCGCACCTACAATCAACATTGCACAACAGTGAGAACAATTATAATTCTCCACTCACTCCAATTAGATCATCGCAACAAGATGGAAAATAGTTTTAAAATAATGATAAATGACATAAAAGAAGGAAACCAATTTAAGTTGGTCATTATTTCAGCGTCAACAAGACCATGAGATCATAAAAGAAATAGAGACACCTGTGTAACAGTAATGCCAAATTGAGCACTAATCTCTCGAGATTCCTTTTTACTGATTGCATCTTTGATGGAAAAAACTGCTTGCATATACTTTACAGCCTTAGGATTTAGCAAATCTCTAGGTCTTTTTCCTGCCAAATCCACATACAGTTTAGATAGTGACTAAAACAAGGACAAGTATCAATGTGTCTCATAAAATTTTCACTTAGGACATCTAGATATCCAATAAAAAGAAACCATATGGCAAGGATGAGAACAAGTAAAGAGCTATCCCAGCTCACTCTGCCTGCCATACTAACCACACATTAGTAACAACTTTCAGCTGCACCATAACACCACATCCTTTAACTGAAGCCTATTTGATTTCTATAGGCTGCACGAAGCCAGAATTAAACCACAACCCTTTTGACAATATCCCAAAAGCATGAGATGGGCATATCAAGCAGTTAGTTGGGTAAAATTGATCTGTACAATGAACTATAGTTGAAAGGAAATAGAAACAACCATATATATATAAGCTCTGCGCCATACAATCCAGGTTCACAAAGAACAAACAAAAATTCCATAACCACCAAAAAGCTTACCAATTTTTATTGACAAGGCTCCAGCCGCCTGCACCAAATTCAAAAAATGACATATTAGCCAGATCCGTCAATAACAATGTACTTGACATTAAAAACATGTACCCAGCACGGGAGCGAAAACAGGATCAAATTACACCAGGAGACAATCCAAAAATCTATTTCGATACTTTATAAATTGGAATTCTGAATTACGAAAAAGCGCACCATCTCTTGAGAGAGGGGATTGACGCCGGTGAGCTGGCATTGAGTGACAACGACACTTTGTAGTTGATCGATCTGGCTGTGAAAAAGCTCTCTCTGCTGATCCAAAAACCTCTGGAATGACGCTGCAGAGGTTCCGATCTCTATCTCCTCTAGGTTCGTGTTCAACATCTCCATTCTCGATTTCGAAGATTGGAGTTTCGAAGGTCGACGTACCAGAAAAACGCATTACAATACAGTTTACAGAAATGGGAATTCGACGCAGTAATCAATTTGTGAGGAAAAATTTCGGGATTAGGGTTAGGGTTTGGATAAAGGCCCAGAAAGTATTAGACTACTTACGTAGGCGGCAAATGTCTTCTAAATCAAAGTGAAAGTAAATATTACACCACTTCCATTACCGGCCCAATTTGGCACGTGCGTACATACAAGCATAGTACTTTTTCCTAAAATGCTTTTGGAAACGTACGTTTTAAAATTTACAACAGAAGGTTATAGTAAAATTTTAAAAAAATACGATCAGTATTAAAATATTATACAATTAATTAAAAATTAAAATTAAATATTTTTAAAATTTTTAAAAATAATTAAAAAACTGCTAATTCATAAAAAAATTATAAATTTAATTAAAAACAAATCTATTAAATAAAAACTAACTAATAAAAACTTATCAATTTTTAAGAACAAAAATTATTAAACTAAATCAAATTGAAAAGTTAAAAACTAAACCAAAAATATAATATTTGGCTCAAATTAATTAGAATTTTAAAACATTGACTTTTGGTGATATAAATTTAAAATAAAATAAGAAAATGAGGATTATTGGAATTAATTATAACATAATAATTTTATTTATCAAAATAAACCTAAAAACATTAAATGCATAATCCTTTGGGTTAATGGGTGTTTATACATATTTTTTAATGCTCTTCTAATTACTTGTCAAAGTCCTGACAGCATAAACAAATCAAACGCATCAGTCACACTGGATTGATAATACAAAATAACATGTGATAATTTTGCGTTTGAAAATCATTTGCTGCAAGTGGCAATCAATGTACTTATACCACTGGGACAAGCATATCCACCAGAAGGAAGATGAAGATTCAAACATGACTAGATGATGGGAGGATTCCACTAAAAATGGTTTAGTCGATCAAAATCTGTCACCTGGAACCCATCCCTACTTTCTTTTTCTCGTCATCAACAGATGAACAATGGCAGTTTATCAACAGAATTTCCCATCCCAATCAGTTGTCTAAAACACCTAATCTCACAGGGTCATTATAGCCACTCCAACCAAGCCACCCTAATGCCAAAATTCCTGCAAACATTACACTTGTTAAAAACTTAACATCTATCCATCCACTCTCAGTACGCTCCCAAACTGAAAGCCATAGCCCACAATGTTGCTTGCAGATCAAGAAGGATAATCTCCGGGTGTTTTAAAGAAAGCTCAGGGTAGAGGATTCAGCAATGGTGACAACATCCAAGATGTAGAAAGTACCTGTCATCATGATTAAACAATTACTATTTTCTACATAAAGATGCATCTTGCTCGTAGATTTAAACTAGTCACCTGCCAAGTTTAAATGAAGATTGCCCCTGTTCACTTGAAGATAAATTACCGGATATACACATTGTAGCCACTGCCAAAGAGAGAGACAGAAGTTAAGATTTCAAAACTATACAAAATATATGAGCAGAGATTGTATTCAAACCTTCCAAGCAGAATAATCAGATGACGCGAGATGACTCGTGTTACCATCTTTCACCATACAAACATCAACTATTCTGTCCTACTTGCCCTGATAACAACGGAGGAATGCTGCCCCAACAGAGAATTGGAAACTAACCTGCAAGATGAAACACAAATCAAATTCCTATCAAAGTAGAACAAACTGAAAATAACAACAATGAAAGCAAAAGATGAAGTTCAAAGAGCCAACCTCAAAGTGCAACGTCAATTTAGCATCAGCACAAAGGGCTTGAACAGAGAAATGCAGCATCTGATAGTAGAACTGGGAGTATACTACATTTTGCAGTTCCCTTCACAATGTCTTTAATAAATCCATAACAAATAAAAGCTAATACCAAAGTAGAAGTCCATTCCCAAAAAAGAAAACATTGCAAGAATTAATGTAGACTGATAGAACTCCATGACCCCCACAGAAATGTATAGTTAGGATACTCCTGTCTTTATTGATTTATTTCTTCATCATGATTTTGTTGAAAATCTACAGTTTTATTCTAGTTTCTACAATTTCTGAGTTGCTTCTATCAGAAGTCTTGCGAATCAGAATTTGTCAATACCAATCTTCAAATGCAGTTAACAAGTGAAGTCCTTCTGTGCACAAAAAAGATCCAAAGTATGATACAAATATACACTTGGATTTGCACATTCCTCTTGTATATCACACATGTACACATGACATTTAGTTGGCGAGTATGGGACAGCTGGTACCTCAACAGCTCATCTTCTTTTCATTTCCTAAAAGGCATTGACCCAAGGATACATCAATCAAACAGAAAGTTCATCCCCCCATTTAAATCATTCCATCAGCCGCCAGACTCTTTATCGGTCAATAGCTTCAAATGCCAGTCGTACAAGACGTAGAAATCCTTCTACATCTTGGAAGCTGAAATCATAAGCAGTTCTAATGGAAGATATAACATCTCCACCTTGGGCTTCTCCCAACTTTGAATTTGCAGCCGCAAAAGCTATACGTGATTTCCTAGAAGCTTCCATTGCAGAACTGACTTCCTGTGCCTGAAAATAAAGAATTACTGACCCAAGTAAACACAAAAGCATAAAAAAGTATGATAGCAGAATTCTGTGGATCAGTTCAATGCATGCAACACTGCCATCTTAGGTAACGGATACATGATGAGTGACATAAACAGATGCTTTTTATGAATTATTTTTGAAAGAGGGAGACCGGCTTAGTCAGATTTTAATCTTTCTTTTTGACCTTTTATAGACAAATTTCTAAAAAGGGACTAACATTTTTGAGCATCAATATAAGCATATAAGCTTCAAGACCGATACTTCAAGTGATTAAAGAATGGGTCTATCCAAAAAACGCACTTAAGTTTCTATATGATATATAAATTCACTTACAAAATTGAGCAATCGCACAATGCTGGTACGATTTTTTGCAGTAATGACGTGGTTTCCATTCACCAGAGGAGAGGCAACGCCTTTGGCTAAGGGAACCTTGTCAACTGAAGTTGCATGGTTCAAGTTGTCAATATCAGAGGCAGAGGAAGACGGTGACTCCCCTAACAGGTGTAATAAAAACAATGAGATTAAATCAATTTCCTTAACACCAGTTGAATGATGCATTCAAAGGTTGAGCAAGGAAAACCCAAAGTGAGAGAAGAGAACAAGTGCATTCTGATACAACGTAAGCAAAAGTTCATGATGTGGACACTTATTGTACAATGCGACTACACACAGCATGAACCCAGACGAAAATTCCATCCTAAACTTGACAAAAATGAATCTCACAAACATAACAGTGTAAGTCAGCTGTTTGTGATGTGATAAAAACTTCTTGACACACAGGACATTATGTACATACTAACAAAGATGACATGCATTGAACTTTGTTGAGTCTCTCACAGAATTGGAGTATTAAAAACGTGATGCTTCCAGCCCAAGAAAAGGACCAAGCAGAAAAGATTAGTCATACCAATATCCGGGTCATGTTCAGAAGTTATTCACCTTCTAGAAGGAGTAAGTCAATAATCACGTTTATCATCTTATCACCCAATAATATGGGTTTCCCTTCTTAGGTTTAAGACATAGGAGCATTTCCTTGACATCAATATAAATGGCAGTTCCCTGAAATTTCTGATATGCCAAAATTTTTCATCTTTTAAAAAGAGGCCAAGCACCTTTCTACCTGTCCAGTTTCTATGTTTCTATAGTAAGAGAAAGGGCCAAAGCATTTGATGCTATCTATATGGATTAGTAGATATTAACTTCCTTTTCCTTTCACCGGCGCAAGGCAGGTGTCACACCAATTAGATAATAGGTATCATGGGACAAGCAAATACCAACAGAATAGAAACCAGCAAAACGTTAAGATACTAGATCAACCATGCACTAATTAAAATGGCATATAGCACATGAAAAAAGAAGGATAGGAACAAGCTTGTTTTTCAACCTGGAGGAATCTTTTGCAGAGCCGCATGCAGTTCAAGCCGATCTCTATTTGCATTGGTATACAAAGAACAAACTACCCTCATATATGCAACCTCCGTGCACTTGTAAGCCAAAGCAGCAGCAGCCATGTCTTCTAATTTCTCATACTCATGGGCACAAAACCTAAGATATAGATAATTTAGAAAAGAAAAATGCGACTGCACATCTTTATCAACTACAATGAATCTCCAATGACAAACAGTGATCAACATGGAGCCGTCACTCAGTACCATGAAGTCAAAATCAATAATTATGATTGATAAGGAAATGAAGAAAATTAACGGCACACAAAACTGATAATATATCAGCACATCCAGACTCTACCATTGAACAACAATGAACACACTAACTAGAGCAGCATGTAACTGTTAAAGTAGTCACACAAAGAAATCCAGTTCAGGCAATTCTAGATGTTTGCAGGCCTAAATCCCAGCTCTTTTGTGGTGGCAGTTTGAGTTTGTTCAACAATCAGGACTTCCAAAAGGGTATCAAAAACATCACAATGAAAGAACAAACAGACTGAACTAGTGGAGTACAATGATATCAAAATTCCTTGAGGAAATAACATGCAAAACATATTCCAAAAAGATAGGATGTTTCATGAAAACTTAGAATTTAACTTACTCGCAAAGTTTTGCAGTGGTACTATATATTTGCATTGACTGAATCATCTCTGCAGTTTTAGCATTCTCAATGCCGCAACTTTCAAACAAAGCAGCTCCATGAAGAAATTTAAGGGCTGCCTCAAAGTAAAGCCTCATACTCTCACGATGTGAGCCAGAGTTCTTCAAAATACAACAATTGTCAGCAAGGCAGGATAAGGCAACAAATTTCAAAACTTCAACTATCTAACATTAATTACCTTGACACGATCTGCCATGTGCTTAAGATTTTTAGCCTCTTTCACAGCACTTTTTGCAGCCTGGCTGGAGGAATCCCGTTTACCTGTACTTGGGCCTTCAAGATCCCTGCCCCTACACCCATTTGACATGGAATTTCTAGAACTATTATGAGGAATTCCATTTGGATAATCAACCTTTTTTATGTCTTTTGGCATTTTTGCAGCATAATCATCAGCCAAATCATTGTCAGATAAACCATTTTCCCCATGTCCCTTTTGAGGGCCAGACACCAATCGAAGGCTATCAGTCAATGTCTCACTTTGATCTCCAGATGGAGCTGAAGTAAGTGCCTTTCCTCTGCCAGAGACCATCTCACAATCAGGTTGCATACTCTGCTTTGTAGTAGAGTCTGCATCATAGCTGCAAGTAGTATTTACTTTAATATCTGGAACATTGGATCCCCCAAAATATCGTCTATCTTTGTTATTGTTACTGTTATCAATTATCAGTAATCCTGCAGAGCTTTTTGTGTCAATACATACATTTTCATCTTCATCGGACTTGATTCCACTCTTCTCAGCAATTTGGTTCTTACCAATGGGTCTTACTTCAAGTGAAAGTGCTTGTCCATCAACAGACTCAGGGGGCTTAACTTTGTGATTAACCAACTCAGGGTTAGAAATCCGATTCTTGTCCCTGGTCTGTGAAGAGATTCCCTTGCCAGACTTCCTAGGATGAGATCCACTGGAATGGAATTTCGTTTCATTTTGCCTCTCATTGTCGTACAAATGATCCAAAGATGCTGATTTACTTTGATATCGAGTATTTGGGCCATCACAATCTGTAAGACCGTTAGCTTGAACACCAGAAGCATCCATCAATTGGAAGTCAACAACAGAGGATTCAAGGGATCCTTGATGAGCCACATCTTCAGTTTTCTCCTTTCTTACTGTCCCAGACTGACAATTTCCACCGTCGTCAACATCTGAGCATCTTCTCAAACCACCTTCAGCTGAAAAGCCAGCATTAACAGAGTCGTCTTCTTTCTCAATCTGGTTCTTTCTCGCAGGTGTAATATTATCTAGCTTTGAACTTTTCATGGGTAAAGATGAAACAGATTCCACGGGTGAACCTTTAACATCATGAACATTGACCTTGGTCTTATGTGAACCAGAAACCTTTGAAGAGCTAGAAGTAGTTGCCGGAGCAGGATGCATCGATGCAGAATCCCTTCTTGAAGATTCCCCACCATCCAAGATTTGCTGAGACGAGATATTCCCCGTCTCTTGACTCAGTTGCTTAGTCTTCCCATTACTACCTTTCTTGATTGTCTTACCACTGCTTTTACTTGCACTAGAGTCTTTACCATGAGACCCAGAAACCCTGGCCTTCTCCCTCCTTTGGTCATTCTCACTGAAATCCTTTGCCAAAATCCTGCTGTCCTGAAGCTGATTACGAATTTCCTTCATTTTCCTTCTTTCTGAACTATACTTAATATCACAAGCCACTATATCATTCTGAAAATCATCACAGGCAGTTTCATCAGTGTCCCTCACTCTCTTACCAGATACTTGTACCTGGTCCGTTCTACAATACTTTGCATCCTTGCGCTTATTATATTTAGGAAATGGCTTCTCCAATGAAGTAGAAGGTAAGCCATTACTTAAATTTTGACCTACTTTATCAGTAGCCCCACCAAGTTGAGACTCTTCCACAAAACCTTCAGTTCTGATTTTCTTGGAGGCTCTGAAAGAATCTTGACTGTGGTCCCTTTTACCTTTCATCTTTAAGCGTTTTGTATCACCTGTGGCTTGTGTCACAAATAAATATATTAGATCATTTAATTAAAACCAAGTTTACGAGCAAATGAAAAGAAATTTTTGAGATGTAATACCTCCATCATAATCAAGTACTTTATTCTTCTCTTTCTGCTTATGACTATGCTTCTCCATAACTAAATCACTAGACTTGTCCACTATCAAGTCAGTTTCACTTACTAAAGGAGATTTAGACACTTCAATTGATCTTACACTTGCTACTGATGCTTGTATGTTCTTCTTCACCAAGTGAGAAAGACCATCTCTATCCACTGGATTTGATGATTCTTTAAGACTATTGTTTTCCTTTGCTCCATTAGCAATGTTTGTGTGAATATGACCAGGATGAGTTTCAGTAATGGTTTCTTTGGAAGCAACCAAACCAAGATTGTTTTTCTGGTTAGATTTACTTTCAGGAGGAGGAACTTGATACAAGGCAATAAGAGCATTTGTTGTTTCTTCCTCGCTAAAGCTACACCGGTTCATGCGAGGCCTATATTAACAATAGACACATCAAACTTTCAGACAGAAAAGATTGTAAAACCAGAACCTATATTTTTCTATATTTTTATTTGGAATATCTAAATAATTGGAGTTTGAACATTGACACCGATAAATTAGGAAGGTACAGAATTGGAACTTACAGCCAATTAAGCATGCTGCACACCCACTTCTCCGGTAGATCATTAGGATTTTTACCAATTGGTAAAAGCCGCCATGTCTGGCATTTGTCACAACAGACCCAATTCTCTTGTATCAAGACAGGAGCTGTTGTAGCATGAGGAACATCAGATATAGGTCCATTTCCAGAGCGCAGGGCAATGTTTGGAGCTGCTTCTGGATATGTTTCAGGTAAAGCCTGCTTCATATTTTTTTTACCACTGGATCTCTCCTTTAATATTTGTGTTCCGTGCATGCTCCTGTCAAGCACATTAGAATCCTTTGTCCTATCCAACTGACTATCTTCTGGTGTACTTACCAGGCTCTGTTCTTGTTGAATATCTATGTCCCCAAAAAATTCTCTATACATGTACCCAGCTTTTTCCGTGTTCTTTATTGATTTTAAGTCTCCCAACTCACCTTTAGTTATATGGTTGTACAAATCGAAATTCTTCTTACTTTTGCTCACCAAGGAAAGGCTGAACTCCAAGCTCTCTTTCTCCATTCCTAAAATAATGTTGTCAGGACTCTCATTCTTTTCCATTCTCATTTCTCCCTCGGAAGATGAAGATTCTTTTCCAGAATGTGATTTCATTTCATGCACAAGGGATTTAGCTTTGCCCTTGGCCTTCTGCTTGAAACAATCTTTCGCTTCAGAGGTTAGATCATTCCTCCGCTTTGAAGTATTTGAATCCACTTTAGCTGAGGTGTTAATTTTTTCACCTAAGCAATGGTCATCAATTCTTGTGTTGAGTGAAACACTATCAGAAGAATTATGTTTCTTGGCTGCCCGACCCTTTCCAATAACAGTGGTATTTTGATTTTCAAAACATCCATCCTCCTCCAAAATCGCTGGCTCCAATGTTTCTTCCCTTGTTTGTTCTGATGAGCTTTTATCCCTCAATCCACCTTTATACAACTCCTTGGATGCGTTAAATGCATTACCCGTGCCTTTTGATGCATCAGCAACATCACCACACAAACTGGACAGAAGTGGAAGCTTTAGTGTATTTGTCACAAGCTCCTCACAAGCCAAAGTGTCAAGGTCTCTCTCTTTATTAGGAATAGTATCAGAATTGCACCGAGAATCCATGCCATTCTTGCCTGAAGAAACTTCACTAATATTCAGTGATTTTATTCTCTTAGCTCCTAATGCTCTCCCATGACCTTTCAGGGTATCAGACCCATTCATTCCAATTCCAAAACTTTCTAGGGCCGGTCTTGAGCTAGACAATTGTCTCTTGTCTTTAGGAAGCTCCTCCTTTTCTATCATGTGAAGAAGATAATCAGGGAGAGGTGACAGCAGTTGACTTCCATGCAATGGGAAGGAAGTCATTATCTGCACCAGAAAGAAATTAAAAAACAAAAGTTTCCTATCAGATCTGCTAATTATGAATAATAAATAAGAGATGGAACATTTTCAGTGAGATAACTCACCCAAAGAATTTGAGCAGGAGATTCAAATGAATTATCTTGAGGTTCATGGGACATCCCTTCGGTGTCTGAGGAGCTGTCATCCAGTGATGAAGATGGAGAGACATCAAGGCCAAGACCACTGTAAATCGCAGCATTTTTTTGTGTCGACAGGTTATCAGAACCAACTTTGATCCGAACTGTCAACTTCTTCTGATCAAGTAAATTAGCTGGTTTATTGTTTCTAGGTTCATATGTTTTAGCAATTGCATTAGCTTTATGAGTTGATGGTATAGATGATTCTTTCTTGACAGAATCACACAGGGAGGATGACTCTTTTGATACAGGCTGCAACAATGCATTTGTAGAAGCAGTTTCAGATTTTGTTGATTGAGGTGCCATTGATGAACATAAATAACTAACAGCCCCACCCTATAAAAGATTATTTATTGAAGGGAGGTGGCATGACATAGTTTAAGATCAAATGGACAATATTCATATGTAGTAAGTAATGCACCTAGATATTGAAAACATGTTACCTCCATTTGAAAATTGGTCGGTGACTTAGAAGCATTATTGTGCTGGTTGTTTGGTGGAGTCCTTGGGCGAGACCAAACAGGAGACCGTTGATAGGTAGGTAAAAATGAACCATAGCCACCAAACTTTGCCCCTGTAGAAATTTAAAATCCCCAGATAACACATGCAAGAAGGCAGACTCATATGCAATGTAGTAGCTTACAACAACCACAATACTGTTCTCTTTCAACATACCCAAGTTCTCAGCCGAGACTCCACCTTCAAAATCTTTTTGAAAGTGTCCTAAGACATGTTGAAGTTTCTCACCCTTCATCAAGAAAACATTATAAAAGAAAAACGTATTATTTGTTCATGCCTACAAGGACAAGCTCTAATAGCACATGCAACAATTAACAAGTGAAGCGTTTAAACGATAATGTGCAACTACCAGCTCTAATTCAGAGCATTGCACTTAAGCACCAGGATCATACTACGAAATACCATCAAACTTATGAAGTTATATCAAGGTATCAACAATCTTAAATACCCAGCTTCATCTGGCTTTCATGAAAAGTAATTTCATAACATGAATTTTAACAGACTTAGGCAGTTGAGCTCTTCATAAAACTCAGGGATACATTCATTAGCAGAATTCAAATGGTCCTTCATATTTCAGTCAATGATATTTTTAATAATCAATCCCTATCCCTTTAGCCAATCAAAGAAAAACAAGAAAATATATTCTCTACACTGTTAGCACTAACCAATTGGTAGCATTAAAAGGCACTTCCCATACTACCTTGTTTCCATATCCAAAACACGTTTCAGAAACCATAGCCTTTCTTTCCTTGTATGTTAATTTTCTTCCATACATAAAATAGAGCGATAGCACACTATTAATTAGAATTCTAACAAGTTAGATGCTGCAAATAATCAAAATTAAGGATCAACAGACTATTAGCACACATAGTTTGGATCTAAAAAGGTACCCAAAGAAAAAGTCAACAGAATATTTAGCACTACCAACATCTAACTGTCATGAAAAGTTACCAAACCAGAAACAAAATAAAACAGCGGAAATAAAACAGCTTACTATGTAAGAGAGATCAATATCAGGGTCCATGCTCGAATCATAAACACCATCATTATCATTATGATAGGAGCAAGCCTCCCCTTCTTCAAGCTCAGTATCCTCCATGTCCCTCCCACCCCCAAACCCTAACCCTAGCTCCTTTCTCGCATCCCTCCTCTCCAAAAAAATCATGTAAAACAAAATAAACCCTCAAAACAATCGAGAACAAAAAGACAGAACTCTCGCCCCACAAATCCAAACACAAAACTGGAACTGACCCATTCAACAAAACCGAAAACCCATCAAAACCCACCAAGGACTTTCAATGGTACGATTAAAACCGCGCCCGATCACAGAATCCCAATTAATACCACCGACCCAGAGAAATTGACGCTAAAATCCCGAGAACTAGATAAAAGATCTTCACTAAAACAAAAAAGATTATGTTCCTAAAGGCTTGGGTGTCGCTTTGTGTGCGATCTCTATAGCTGGAACCGAAAGGAAACTCTGGAATGGTTTTTGCTGTATAGGAAGAGAGGAGTTTTTTTTCCTTTTTTTCTTTATTTTATTCTAATTTCCATTAATTTCCCTTTCTTTGTCTCTTTTCCTTTTCTCTTTGAACTCTAACAACCGGAGGTCAGATTTACATTTACGAGAGAATATCTTTTCACTTTTTACATTTCGACCCCTCAACTTTTCGTTTTCTGCTTCACTAGTTTTGTCTGGCATTTATGTGAACAGTGCTAATACCAAGCCCACCGTTCGCGCGTGCACGTCACGATCTCCTTTCACTAAGCTGTGTATTTCTTCATTAGACAGGACTGTAGACATACTGACATGGAACATGATTCATCCAAGTCCAACCCAATTTTCATTTTTAACTTTTATTATTAAATGTATTTTATTGATAGAAAGTATAAATATCTTCAAATAAACTTGTAAGATAACATGCAACTTTATTTATTTTAATAATTTTTTACCTGATTAAACTATAATTTTTATTCTTAAAAAATTGTCTTGGTATGAAAAAACAAAATTTTAAGTATATAAAAATTACTATAATTATATATTTAATATTTAAAAGATGAATGAGTTAAAGATAAATTTTAGACAGTAGAACTGGGCGTTGAGTGTTACCTGTCATCTTCATTTAAGATAAGAACCTAAAAATTAGCACTAGCTTTCATTATGTCTGTTGTTGAGAAATCGGATTAGGATGGCGCGTGGGAGAAGAGTCGTTTCCAACATGTCAAATCATTTTATTTTTATAAAAGAATTGTTTGGTTTTTTTTTGTTTTTACTTCTATTTTTAATTTAAAAAATTACAAATTTGTTAATATCAACATCAATTGTATGATTAATATAATTTAACTATTATACATAAAATATTTTAAATAAATAAAATAGTTTCTTCAAAAAAATAAATAAAATAGTTATTCTTAAAGAAAAGTATTTTAAAATAAAGCATTTATAGTTATTAATTTAAATGTGTAAAAGTCCTGCCTATCTTATTGTGAATATAATTTTCTGTTGCAAGTTTATCCAAAAATAGTCTTTTTATTCTATAAAAATAAGATTGTGTATTATCAAATTTTCCTAAATTTTAGGGCAATGTAAAACTTTAAACTGAGCATGTCGACGATGATTCATGCTTAAAAATAATTTTGGTGGACTCCCATCCCACGCCATACAATCTTTAGGACTCAGAATCTCCTCTCAGCAGTTAAGGAAGCCACCCTTTTCACGGGAGTTATCGTACGTATGTGTTATCAATCTACACGTTTGTTTGAAGCAGTTGTGGCATTACTTGTTTGTGGATAAAGTCGGCACGCGAGAGAAAGTGTTACTTATCGGACAGGACTAGCAACACAACTAACAATGTCTAATGTGGAATGTTGCCTAGTCCCTCCCTGATTTTGTTGGGTTCAATATGGTAAATGGAAGTAAATAGTCAATACTTTGAGGGGTACATATATATATAAATATACACACAACTTACCCACAAATAAGTCGCTGTGATAAATATGAGCAAGCGACTCAGTGTTAGTGACAATGACATCAAAACCACCCCATCTTCAGAAACCAGTTGTTAAAATTGCTCCATTTTGACTTGGAGGTCAACGTACACGTGTTTCTGTTAAGGAACAAGAACGCAATACACCTAAGATCTTGAACCTTGTGCCAAAATAGGGAATATATAGTTTCTGTGTCCGATGGCATATGATTCAGCAATAAGTCACACGATTGAATAATTTCTATACTGTATGTACACTTGAGGAGATTCCCATCTTTGCTTCTAGACTCTATTTAGTTTAGGGTTAATAAAAGGATGAAATAAAACGTAACATATTTTTATTATTTGTTTGAGAGTTTCATAATAGAATGGAATTAAATAGGATGGAAGCGGAGAGTTTCATGTTAACTTCTATTCTATCATAAACAGTGAAAATGAGAAACTTTCGATTCGGAGAGTTTAGGATGGAACGTAAACTAATAAATATATACTACCTAATATACCCTCAATAATTCTTCATAATATCAACTCTAAACAAATCA
>JANIPM010000009.1:34085216-34102715 GCA_027478405.1 Erythroxylum cassinoides
GACGAACGGGAGTATGTCTACTGCACTGGAGTCAGAGACTAGGGTCGGGATCAGTTCGCGTCTGCATTAGTGTCTTTATGAGTCGAGTGTAAATTCGTATTTCTGCAACTTTTACTGAATTGAACTGTCATTGTATAGGGCCCCAATTGATAACTGTATGAGTGAAATATGATTACTGAAATTGTGTTTTGAGCGATTGTATTCGTTTTAAGTGGACCCAACTGTCTATTGAATTGTGCGTTTGTGATTGGTTTTAAATGTTTTAAAAATTGCATACTGTATTTTGTACCGTAGTCGAGTGCCGTAGCCTACCAATCTCGTGTGTCGCGGACTGGGATATCACCCACGATATCGGGTTCGGGTCCTGCGGGGTTGGGGTGCTACAACTAACCTTGTGATATATTTCAGAATATTGAAATCCTATCATATAGGATACCTTCCCCATATATTTCATTTGAAAATTCTTATAAAGAAAAACTTTAATCTTATACAATATATCCAAATCATTAGCATCAAATAAAATACCATCAACATATAGAGCTAGAAATATTAACTTACTCCCACTAATTTTTTTATAAATAAAATGATCAACAATTTTTTCTTGAAAACCAAAAGATGTTATGATATCATTAAACTTAATATGCCATTGATGGAGAGTTTGTTTAAGTCCATATATTGATTTATTAAGTTTACACACCATATGACGCTTGCTTTTTCATGGAAAAACCTTCAAGTTGATTTATATAAACTTCCTCCTTAAGATCACCACTCAGAAAAAACTTTTTTCACGTCTATTTAATGTAGCTCCAAATCAAATTGATCCATTAACGCCATAATTATTCTTAAGGAGTCTTTCTTTGAGATAGGCGAAAAAGTCTCTTTATAATCAATGTCATCCTTTTGAGTGTAACCTTTAGTAATAAGTATAGGATTATATCGTTCAATATTGCCATTCGAATCATGTATGGTTAAATACCCATTTGCATCCAACTCGGTTATATCCTTTTAGCAAATCAACAAGGTTCTAGATATTTTTTTGTGCTATTGAATTTAATTAATCTTTCATAGCATCAATCCATTTATCAAACTTGTCACTTTTTATAGCTTGTGAAAATAAAATAGGATCCTTATTAATGTCATAATCAAATTCTAACTCTTGTTAATAAACCACATTATCATTAAGAACAACTGTTCTCTTTATTCTTACGCATTTATTTAAATATTGTCAATTAGTTGTAAGTTAGTTTCTTTATGATCCTATTTCTTCCAAATATTGTCTAGGAGAATTTTGTTCTTCTAATACTGGGAAAATATTTGGTATAGATGTTGATACTAGGACAATTATGGGTAATGGAACATCTACCACAATATATTTTTTGGCACTCCTATTAACTTTACCATTTTTAATGAACTTGCCGTTAGGTATTTCAACAATTTAGACTATAGTTTAGATAATTAAACCTATACACTTTAGATTTCTCTAGGTAAGTAATGAAGTTACAACAAACTGTTTGAGAATTTAATTTATTTTTTATGGATTATAAACTCGAGTTTTTACTTGACAACCCCAAATATGCAGATGCATTATACTAGGTTTGCTTCCAATATATAACTTAAAAAGAGTTGTAGGGACTACCTTATTAGGAATACTATTCAGTAAACACATAATAGTTTTAAGTGCATGCATCCATAAGGTTTCTAAAAATGAGGAATTACATTATACTCTTAATTATATTCATTAATGTCATATTAAGCTTTTCTGTCATACCATTTTGATGAGGTGTGCTTGGCATGCTAGACTATGCACATAAGCCATATTTCTTGAGAAACTTCACAAATGGACTTAAACATTGTCTCGATTCATCATATTTTTCATAATATTCACCACCTCTATCATATCTTACAATTTTCACTTTTTTTCTAAATATCTTTTAACCTCCTTTACAATTACCTCAAGGGCATTTACAGCTTGAGATTTTTCATTAAGCAAATAGACATATCCATAATGTGAAAAATCATCTATAAAGGTGATAAAATACTTTCCTTTACTAAAGGATGAAGTGTCAAAAGGTCTAGATATATCGATATGTATAATTCCACGGTGCTGAGTACTTCTTTATGGCTCATTTATTATTATGTTTGGTTTTCTTTCCCTTAATACAATCCAAACATATACCGAGATCAATAAAATCTAAATATGAAATAATTCCATTCTTTACATTCTTTCTTTGGATATATGACCCAAACGTTTATACCATAAGTAAGTTGAATTATCATTCATTATGCTACGCTTAGTTCCAATGGTATAATAAATAGAAAATATGGATTTAGAAAAATTAACACAAAGCTTCAATTTATATAAACAATCTATGATAATTTCACATCTAATAATATAATTATGCTAAATAATCTGAAACAACAATAACTAAACTTAAAAGTAAACCCACTTTCATCAAGTTTAGAAACAAAAATTAAGTTTCTAGAAATTGAAGATGCATAGAGAGTTTGTATTAGATTTAGGTGATAACCAGTATTTAATATTAGACGATAAGCCCTTATGCCTTCAATTTAGACCTTTTTCTAGTTTCCTATAAATAGAAAGTTCTTAGTTAGGTTTATGGTTTAGATTGTAAGGAATCCCTGCATAACATTAGAAACATGAATAGTCCAGAAGGAACTTTAGTTAAGTTTAATTCATAATATACAAAAAGTTATATTTACCTTTCTTTTCAAACTAAGCCTTATGCTTCAAATAATATTTTTGATAATGTCCTTCTTTCTTACATAAATGACACTTATATGTCTTTTGTTCCTTCTTGTTAACATTAGTAATAACCTATGTTGCTTTAGTAGGTGCTTTCTTTTTAAACTTCTTAGCTTTTGGCTTATGAATCTTGCTAGCTCCTTAGTCCTTAATCTATAAGGTTAATTTAATGAACTCTTTGATTCTTTAGCCTTCTTTACTCCCAAATGAGCATATTGGACAATTTACTAACATTATATTTATCCTTTATAGCCTTGTAGTTAATTTGAAAAGGTCCATACTTAGGAAGTAATGAGTTTATAATGGATTGCACTAAAAAAGGGTCATTAATTGTCATACCCAAGGTCTTTAATTTTGTTGTAATATTTGTCATCTCTGGAACATGTTGATGCATGCTCCATGACCCATCAAACTTCACGATCGTGAGTTTAGCCATTATTTTACTAGCGAGAGACTTATCTATAGTACAAAAACATTATTCCATAAATTTAAGGTATTCTTTAGCATTTTCAGTTTGTGGAATAATACTTTTAATATTGTTGGCAATAGTCATTTTTATAAAATTAAGATATAATATGCTAGACCTTTCTCATACTTTATAGTTTGTCTACTCAACCTTAATGCTTATATTTGTAATGGCAATAGTTTTTCTTCTATCATGCTAAGTCAATATCCAAAATGCCTAAATAGAAATTAAGTTGTTCACAACATTTAGAGGAGTTCAAAACATTAAATACGATAGTAGATGAAACATGCAAATGAAGAGAAATAGCTTTAAATACATAAATGCTCAATTTTATTGGATTCAAATAATTAAACATTTAGAAGATACTACATGATTTCATTTGGCAAACTTAATAATATATTATCATAAGTTTAATGTCATACAAACTTTGTCAAGTAATTAAACAAAACTTGTTAAATATGAACAATTTCTTTGGAGTCATAAAGTATTAATTTACCTTTAAGTAAAATTTAAAATTATATGAATTAATAAACATCATTTCTCCATATAATTAATTCAATCATATACATTAATATTTTATAGATAAATGACTATTTATTCACAAAAAAACTCACTTTATTAGTTTAGTCACTTTGGTGACTAACAAACTATCTTTTTATATTGTCATGTATAAATTTAACATATAACACATAATTTTTAATTTCAATAATAATACACATAAATCTATTGTGTTTCATTTTTTTACATGTCCAGAACATCAATAAAAATTAGTTGACAAAAGGTAACTATTTGAAGCGCTTTCTTAGTTTAAAACGGAGCATAATGAATGGAGAGATACTGTTAAAAGCCAATATTTAATTCTAACCAAGCACTTTATGACTATTCATTTAAGCAGTGCATCTTAAAAATACTCTTCATATTTTTACACATATAATATTCAACCACCATTGAATAACGCAATGTCCTGGCATTAATTGAAAAAACTCAACTCTATTTTGTTCTTAAATACGTAAGTAAGGCAACATTACAAATATCATTATCTAAGTCAAAATCAATGCCTTTTGAACTATTCATCTTTATGCTTGCATGGATGTGTATGTTATAAATTATGTGACTTTACTAATAATAAACAGATAACTTCAAATAAAGTCACATACATATCTCAAACCTTATATGTTATAAATTATGTGACCTTACTAATAATAAACAAATAACTTCAAATAAAGTCACACGCATATCTCAAACCTTAGCTTATTTTTGTATTTTTCATAGAAACCATTAATAGTGGACAACGAAAGAACTCTTCAAACACCCAAATATTGCCAATAATCATCAAACCATCATAGTATAATATATGGAAAAATTGTTTATTGAAAACACTTTCTCTGATACCATACGTAAAACATAATCATTTTATGATAAAAAATCGAAATTGACATTTATAACTTTAGGATCTTGAATAAACAATTATCATAAATCATTAGGGTATAATATTTTGTACCTAATGCAGAAGATTATATGATTGTAGAGAGATTAAGAAACTCCACTTGGTTATTGGTTGAAATTAGTTTCTTTCTGTTAACTCTCTTTTTGTTACATAGAACTCGATGGAACACTTTTTATAAATCTAATTAGTAAAAAGAAGACCAATTTATATATCTATAACTTTTAATATGATATATCCATTAAGTGACTAAGATAAATGTTGAAATTTATTCCAATATCAAACAGGAAATACGGTCCAAATAGTATAGGATAATATGTATATAGAATAGACCACTAATAAGTTCACATTTTAACATGTCAAGCTTATTAACCTTTGACTGAGAATAATATTAGGACAAATAGTATAGGATAAGCATGTACCAACAAGTGAAAAATTGCTCAGTTGAAATAAAAATGCACCTACACTTAAGCCAAAAGCAATATCTAAATCATATTAATAGTATCTCTTATTCCCTTCTATTAGCACTACTACATATAGAGGAAGAACAAATTGCTATATCAAAATGTACCAAACAAAATATGATTTTCCTGTTTTTAGACAATCTATTTAACTACCCTCTTTCACGTAAAGGAACATTAGTTGTTTGTTTTTCTTATCCCTTCTCTTGTAAGTAAGTTCCATATCTTACAAAAGAAGGTTGGTCATGGCATATTATAGAAGTCAATTAGAATAAATAAGATGTAAGCACATATTGTTTAATATTCCTTTAAGCACATTAATTACTAAACCACATTCACATCCCTAATAATTCACTCATATAAGTGCAAACCATAATATTATAAAATGTTAAGTAAAAATGCATGTCATCATAGGGGCACATACTACCATCTTAGATCATATAATAATTGTTAGTGTACATCATCTTTTTGGAATCATAAATATATTATAACAGTAATCAAATTAAACATAAGGTTTAGTTTTCCATTTCAATTTGTATTGAGATTTATGTCAATTCATTGTAACAGGTGTTACTATTTTGACGTCAAGATCAAAAGTTGTGGTAAATCCTAGAAGCTACCAAATCTTTATATGTTGATAACTAAAGAAAATAATATAGTTATAATCAATGTCTACTCTTTTTGGAAGCATAAGCGTATGATTATAATAATCAAGTGAAGCATGAGATTTAGTTTTCCATATCAATTTGCATTAACAAGTGTTATTATTTTGAGAACAAGACCAAAAGGCAGGGTAATTCCTAGAAGTTACCAAATCTTTGTATGTTAATAACTAAAGAAAATGATATAGTTATAAATTCCAATTAGTCAATGTCTACTCTTTTTGGAAGCGTAAGTATATGATCACAATAATTAAATGAAGCATGAGGTTTAGTTTTCCATTTCAGTTCGCACTAACAAGTGTTACTATTATGAAATCAAGATTAAAAGTCAAGGTAATTCCTAAAAGTTACCAAATCTTTGTATGCTAATAACTAAAGAAAATGATATAGTTTTAAGTTCCAGTTAATCAATGTCTACTCTTTTTGGAAGCATATGATCATAATAATGAAATAAAGCATAGGGCTTAGCTTTCCATTTCAATTTGCACTAAGATTTTTGTCAATTCATTCTAGCAAGTGTTACTATTTTGACATCAGGACAAAAAGTCGAGGTAATTCCCAGAAGTTACCAAATCTTTGTATGCTGATAACTAAAGAAAACGATTTAGTTATAAATTCCAATCAATCAACGTCTACTCCTTTCTATATTTCAAAATTTGATCAAATAAAATTAAATTCCTTAATTATGCAACATTTTTGTTATTATTTATAATCAAGAGACATAGATTTTAGCAAGAAATAGTTTCCTTGTTTAAGAATATTACAACTATATAGCACAATATTCCTAAAAAATTAGAATAAGGACAAAATATCACTTGAAGTAACCTCCTCATCTTTAAAAAACCAAAAGAAACTATATGAAACTCATGTAAGTCATAAATTAAACTTGTTTAAAGCAAATAATAGTAGCCAGACTTAACATAGATTAATAACTAAACATCTTAATTTGGAAATAATTAGAACAAATAGGTCGGACAAAGTAATTCAACTATCAAAGATAGAGTGAGTAAAAATTGTACCTAAAATCTTCACTTTACCATTAATGTTGTACCAAAGCTAGCCATATGAAATTAAAATAATACAAAATCACATGGCTTGCAACTAATCAAAGTTGAAACCCTAAAACTAACCTTTTAAAGTAAAATACTAAAAGTGATCGTCTCACTTCACATAACTAAACTACTTGTTGCTTGTAACTCAAATTGTATTGCCAATAAAGGGTAAAATTTTGGACAACCAAAAAAATCTCCTAATTAACAAATGAAATTAGAAAACTATTATCAAGATAAAATTGTAAAAGTTGGCAAGAACAAAAAAAGAAATAATTATGTAAGGAGCACAAGACCAACTAATTTAGATCTAACAAAAGACATCATAAAGTATCTTCAAGATTGAGGAGCATTAAGCCTTTAGTGATAAAAATTTAGAAAATTTCCCTTTTTTTCTTTTTCTCTCAAGTGAATGGCAAAGTTGCACTTGTTTGTTGTTTGGATTAATTTTTTTGTATTCATTTCATACAACTCCAATTAGGAATTCATTTGACCCCTTAAGAGTAGTCCTTTGATTTCTTATGTTGCATCATGTATCATTTCAAGCATCGAATAAAAAAAGTCACAACTTTTGAATTTAAGTATCAAATCATTGTACGTTTTCAAAATATCGCATATTGATCAATCAAAGATACCAGATAAAAATATTTTAAAAACAAGTGATAAAAATGGGGTTTCAGGAATATCCCCATTCACAGGTCCAATAAAATGATTTTTTGGGAATATCTCCATTCATAGGTCCAAGATTCATAATGGGTGGAGTAGTTAAAAATATAGTTAGGTAGGTTGAGGTCTAATTCACTCATCATAAATCTCTTGACATGTAAGAAATATGCCAATTCCTCATCTTAATTTAATAAGGTACAAATATGTCAATCTAATCATTGTTCATGTTTATTTTACAAATTATGAGTTATTTTTCATTATTTCAATTCATATTACCTCCAAAACCTATACGTTGGATTTTAAATATGATAACATTTTCTTATTTAACAAATAATCGTTATAACTTATGAAAACACAAAAATGACAACCCTTTTTAACCAAAGGGTTGTTTGTTTCCATTTTTTTTTATTTTTTTTTGTCGTTTTTGTAAAAAGAAAAGGAAGTCCATAAAACTATTTGTCTAAATATGTTGCAATTATTTGAAAAATAAGAAAACCGCAATAGTTTTACGGAAACAAGAAGATAATGTTTCTCTCAATTTTGACATCATGTTTTATTGGATAGAAAAACAATAAACCCCTATTTTTTTTCTCTATTATCGTCTTTAGTAAACCCATCTTGAAACCTACCGCTCATCTTTTTTACATCTAGTTTGAATCTGTAACTGAAGGATTAGAGAGTGATGCAATTGAATATGGGTATTATTGAATGTAAAGTTTAGAGCGCCAAATGCGATGGAGGATATGGAGGTGCTGAAGGTTGAGTCACAACCATCTCCTCCTCCTTCCCCAGAGAAGAAAGTAGAGTCAGAGTCTGATTCGAGTCAATGGAGGTGACGAAAGAAAAGAAAGAAGCAAAAGAGAGAAAAGTGAAAGCAATGAAAGAAAAAGAGTTTGGTATGCTGTTTATAAAAAGAAATGGTTTAAGACTACGATTACGTTGGTACATTTTTCATCATTTGGGTAATCGACAAATTTTATAGGACAAAGTAGTCCGCACATGGTTGTGTTGCATCTGTTGTATCTAATTTAGCAAAATCTATCTGGGTTTGGATTGGTTTTGATTCTGAAAGTTCTTATAGTTAGTTTTTGGTATAGAGCTTATGGGTTTGATGCTAAAGATGATGTTTCACTATGTCTAAAAATGTATAATTTTTTTCTGGGTTTGGATTGGTTTGGGTTTTGAAATCATAGATGAATTACATTCGTCATATGATAGTTTGAAACTAGTTGATAAAGGGTTTTAATTTGGGATGCTCAGTGATTAGTTAGCATCATTTTGACAAACCTCAAAATTTAAGGACATCTACAGCTTTTGTTGTTTACTAATATCTTTTATTTCTCAATTTGGCCTTAAAATGTTTGAGTGATTGAGCTTTGTGCATGGCTCGCATTTGTTGTCTTTTCTGCAAAGGTTTTAAAATCAATGACAAGTATAAATCTTAGGTTGCCCCAACTCTTAAATTCAATGATGCTTACTTCTAAATTAAGCCACACATTATTTGAGTAATTGGGAGCTAAGTGTGTTTGAGACGAGGAAGTAAGATACATGATCACTTGTGTGTGAAATTCTGGATAACCAATCTTTTCTTTAATCCAGAACATGTGCTTTACAAACAAAAAGATAATGATTTGAATTATCAAAGTTTGTCCGTTACAGAGTTTTAATTTTATTTGTTAATTATATAAATATGCATATATTTTATTTTTAACCATAATGAGAATTAATTAATTTAAAATGTAATATATTATATTAAAAATAATTAGCATAAGAGTATAATTAAAAATAAAAACAGGATGATAAAACTAAACATGTTTCCAAACATGTTTTTATTTTCAATTTGTATATTAGAAATCTTAACCAAACATGTTTTTTAATTAAAAAATTAAAAACCACAATAGAAAAATAGAATTGAAACCAAACAGTCCCCAAACAAACAACTTATTTAGGGAGTGTTTATTTTCCCTGTTTTTTCGTTTCTTGTTGTGGTTTTTATAAAAAATGAAACTTCCTCTTAAAACATGTTTGGTTCGTTAATGTTGTAGTATGATGTTTTCAAAAATAAAAAAACTACAACCGTTTTAAGAAAACAAAAAATACATTTCCCTAATATTCCACAACGGGTTTTTGTGTATTCTAAAACAGCTTTCTCACAAAAATGAATTTTCTCTCTGCGCCAACTTCAGCATCTTCAGGGCCTTGCTGCGATTTTTTCGGCGATTGCTCTAGGTTTGTGTTTGTCTCTGTTGCTTGTTACTATACTATATCTCTATTATTCTGTTTCTACGATTTCTCCACATATTTGTTGTTTGAGTGTGATTTCGTATCTACTTGTTAATCGTTTTATTTGTTTATGTGATTTCTTCACGTATTTGCGATGTTACTTATGTTTTTAGCCTTTAGAAGATTGTCGTCTTTACGGAATACAACACGAAGGAATGAAAGGATTTATTTTTAATTGTGCTACAGTACCCATGCATGTTACTGTAGCATTACTTGTTATTCATTGTTTCTACAATTTCTCTGGTTGCTTTACTTGTGTGTGTTTTCGTAACAATAGGTCGGAGTCGCTGCTGTTTCTGACAGTGGTCAGAGAAGAGGAGGTGGAGGAGGGTCGTTAGCGTTGTTGTTGGCTGAGCCTCAACGATGGTGAAGATCCTATTTTTTTTACACCTCTACCTCTCTCTGGTCTTCCTACCTTCCCCCTCGCGTTCTTAACTTTTGGTTTTGTGGGTTTTGTTACTAGCTATTAGCTTGTTGGGAGTTTAGCAAGTTGTGATTTGGTGATTGACTGTTTACTATATTAGTATTTTGTCTGGACAATATGAGGAATCAGAAGATACCTTGGTTCTCTCATTTTCATTCATTTATAGAGAAAAAAACAAAGAAGATAACTTTGGTGGCGATGATAGGTGACGAGAGAGAAAAAGCGTAGAAGGTGAAGAGAATGGTTACGGCAGCGTACGATTACAAGAACGATGCGTGTTGGGCGAAGTGCTAGTCCAACATCCTCATCCCTCCTCGCATGACCTCTCACTCCGAAGTCATCAACCACTTCAAGCGCAAGTTCTATCAATGCTACGTCGTTCGTATTCATCCCGATTCCATACTCACACCCTCAATTTGCATGGACTTTTAGACTGGGAATTATTATTTCCCATTTGTGTTTTTTCTAAGTTCAACAGTATCTGTTGCATGGCGTGTTGGGTTCTTCAAGATGAGTGTTGTGTATAGCCTTCTATTTACAGAATGTGCCTTTTATGCAACATATACTGTTGAAATCCTTGTGGCACTTTATTCTATGTTTTAAACTTTTCATCTTATCTCAAGCAGTCTTTATGTTCTACTTGTCCACTTTATACATCGGCCTAAAAACTGTATCTTTTCTACTATATATTACTATTGCACTCATGTCCATGCTCGCTATGACACATTGACACTATTGATTATTGGATATGATAGCCAAAAGGTGTTACATGTGTACTTGTTGCACTTGATATCATTCAGACGTGTTTCATTTGTCTTCACATAATAGCTATTGTTCCTTATAAGTATGGAGAACCGAAACATTAAATGCTTTGAATGTGAGTTCTTCACGTCATTTATTGTGAATCTTGTTCTTATCTTCATGTAATAACGTCATTTATTATGAAGCCTATTCCTGTCTTCACGTAGCTTATTGTTGTTGATAACCGTGGGGAACAGAAATATTAAATGCATTTGTACATTAGTTGAATTTGTTTGTGAATCCTGATGAACTGGATTATTACCTTGAGTTGAAGCTAAAATAAAGGAATTTGTAAATGATTTATTGTAGTCGTTTTGCTATTAGGTTTTCAATATAGTGAAAATTTAATTTGTGTACAAGTTTAGACACCAAATAATTTTTAGAAATTATTATGATTGTCATATGTTTATTTTAAACTATATTTAGCATTTAATACTTTGTAAAAATTATTGTGATTGATGCAACTTATATATTATTACATTTAGAGATGGAATGCTTGAACAATATGAATGATTACAATGATTGTATGGAAGTAAATAAAAAAGATGGGGTATAGAATGATACTATAGAGATGTATTTCATCTCCTTGATGGTTGAAGAAGTGAAGAAGGAAAATCAAACAACTACTACCTTTTCTAAATCTAGTTGGAAGAATATTAAAGCAGGACTTCAAACAAAATTCAATAAGGAGTATACTGATATTCAGTTAAAGAATAAGTATAATGGATTAAGGGTTAGATTGAAGAATTTCAAGAAATTATTCAAAGAAATAGGAATCGGTTACAACTCTTTTACTGGTGAAGTTAATGCTACAAATGAATGCTGGGAAAATCTATTTAAGGTAAAATATGTCTTTTATTTTATTAATATATCATATTATATAATATTCATTCTAATTTATCTTTTTCATCATTATAGGTGCATAAAATGGCTCACAGATTCAAGAAAAAAGGATATAAGGAATTTTTAGACTTGTGTCATATTTTTGGAGATACTACTACAACTAGTGTGCATGCACGTCCATCAACTAAATCTCCATCGAATAGTATAGAAGAGAAACATGGAAATGATATTGATGAAGATTACTCATATAATGAAAAAGAAGATCAAGATAAAAGTTCTCCGTTTAAGAGAAAGAAGTTTCCTAAGAATAAGAAGGCAAAAAGGACGCATTCTAATATTATAGAAGAAGCCTTACTTATACTTAGTGAACAATTAAAAAAGGAAGCATTATTTACTTGAGAAAAAATTAAGTGAAACATCATTCACTGCAGAGAATATATCTCAAGAGGCTAACATAATGATGGAATGTCAAAATTCTTTAGATGAATTAGGTGTTGACGGTGTACAATAAGGAAAAACTGTGAAGGCTTTACATGATTCTCCACTTTATAGGGATATTTTTTTGAAGATGACACAAATAAGGAAGCTAGATTGGATTATGTCGCTTTAGTTATATTTTCATGTTATTGCATATCGAATTTTTATTGATTTGACATTTTTATATTAAGCACTATTCCATATTTTGAACATTTTAAGTTTGTGCTTTGTATGAATATTTGACTTAATTTTAAGTTTATATTTTGTATTAATATTTTTCTATATTTGATTGAATATTTTATTAATTATTTAATGTTGACATTGTAGATACATAGATTTCTTATCAGATTTTGATTCAGATTCTGATGATGAATGAAAGAAGGTAATCGTTATTTTTGTAGCTGAGGGAAAAAACAAATATTTTCATTTACAAAAGCAACCATGTAGAACTTCTACTCTACCAAGTCATGATTGGATACTTGAACTTTTGAATGAGAATCTTACAAGAATTTATGAAAACTTAAGAATGAGAAAGATAATCTTATTGAGCTTATATAATGAGTTAAAGAGTTTAGGAGGCTTAAAAGCAACAAATCATTTGACTGTAGAGAAACAAGTAGCAATTTTCTTGATGACTATAGGGCATAGTGAGACAACTAGAGTCAATGCATAATGCTTTCAACATTCGACCTAGAAAATTTTGAAGTACTTTTAAAAAGTCTTATATGCAATTACTCGTCTTGCAAAAAGAGTCATTACTCTACTATCTTTTACTAATACACCTCTAGAGATTCAACATAATTCAAAATTCTTTCCATATTTTCAGGTACATTCATATATTTAATTACTATTTTAATTATTTCCTTATGATTAAAAATTATTTTAGTATATTTTAAAATTTTTAGGATTGTATAGGAGCAATAGATGGTACACATATTGATACACATATTTCGACCGATGAAAACATACCATATAGGGGCAAAAGAATTAATCCAACCTAAAATATTATGTGTTGTTGCTCATTTGACATGCGTTTTACATATGTAATGGCTAGATGGGAAGGTACTACAAATGACTCTTGAGTTCTTTTGGTAATAGTGACAAATCTATCGAATCAATTTCCTATGTCTCCACAAGGTATTATATTATTTTAAATAAACTTAGTAATTATGATTCATTTTAAATATCTTTTTGTTAATATTATGTTCTTTCTATGTTAGGTAAGTACTATTTTGTTGACTCGGGTTGCACTAATATGCCTAAATTTCTTTCACCATATCGAGGTGAAAGATATCATTTGCGAGATTATAGAGGTAGAGGAAGACCTCAAGGCCCATAGGAATTGTTTAACTACAGGCATTCTTCATTAAGAAATGTTATTGAAAGATGTTTTGGCGTTCTAAAAGCAAGATTTCCTATACTTAAAAACATGCCAAGTTATAATATAAAGAAACAAAAATACATCGTTATTGTTTGTTGTGTTATACACAACTATATTAGAATATATAGACAAATGATTAATTATTTGAAAGTTGTGCTGAAAATGAAGAACAAATTAGGGAAAGTGAAAATGAAGATGCAAGTTCTTAAGTGAAGTATAATATCATTTTAGCACAACTTCAAGATATGTCTTGGAAGCGAGATGAAATTGCTAGACAAATGTGAAGTGTCTTTTTTGTAAATGACAGTACTATTATGTTTTCAAGAATTATAGTATGATGAACATATTTTATTAATTAGAACGACTTAATATAATTTCTAATTTATGTAATTTATTATATACAATTAATGTGTAATTTTTAAATAATATTTGATTTGCATATATTTAATTTTAGCTATAATGACAATTAATTAATTTAAAATTTTAATGTATTATATTATAATTATTACACATAAGAGTATAATTATAAAAAAAATAGAAACATGATAATAAAACCAAACATGTTTTTATTTTCAGTTTTTTATTAGAAATCTCAATCAAATAAGTTTTTGTTTTCAGTTTTTATATTACAAATCTCAACCAAACAAGCTTTTTTTTAAGGAAAAAATAGAAACTAAAAACAACTTGTACCTAAGATTTGTATAGTCTCCATAGAAGCATTTCCTGATAATAATATCACCTGATTCATACGAGCTATTCACCTTTATGTTTGCTTGGTTTGAAGCCAAATCAGATGACAAGGAGAGGCTGAAAACTCCGGCAAGGGAGAGGAAGAAGAATGAAGAGCAAAAAACAAGGTTAAAAGAATAAGAAACAATATTAGAGTTAGGGTTATGAGATGGAAGTGCGAAAGTGGAAGAAAACGATGAGAATCTGATAAGGGTGGGTGGGTTTGCCTGCTAGCCGTTGCCATAAGTAGTAAATGCAGCATTAACACTGTTGGCGTCACTAGAAGAGGGGGTAAAAAAAGGTAAAGTAAAGCACCCTTCAAGTCAAAAACATAAGAAATCACCATTTCGACCCCTTTTTACCGAGAGGGGGCACAAACGACTAAAAATGCGATAGTTTTATCCATGATAAAAATAGAAGAATTTTGTTTTAATATTTCTTTTCCTTGAGAAATACATTCGAACTTGCAAAGAACTAGTCCCAGTATGTATAATGATTTCTTCTTGTGCATGACAGGAACTCTGATTCAGTAACGCATTTAAGAAAACATCCTTGCTCTTGGTGCATCAAATGTCAATTGAGTGATGCTTATGCAAAAGCTTTCATTATTTTGTTCCATCCAACCGTCAATCAGAATCATAACAATCACTCGTGGTACATGATCTGTCATTAACATTCATTTGATTTGGGGCATTATGTAGAATTTATCTTACATTTATAAAAAGCGCGGAGAGATGATACAAATTGTTTTGAGTTTCACATACCAAATTCCAGATTGAATTGGAATCTTTAAACCTACCTTCAACTGTCACAGAGAATTATATGCCATGTATTATTTCAAATATTCTCCGCCAGAGAACTCGGTGGATCAGCTCTCAAGTAATTCTCCAGCGTAATATTGCTTGTGGACCATCTTTTTGTACTCTAAAGAAGGAGAAGATATTAAATTCAGTAGAACGAAATGAAAAAGAAATTCCTTTGCTACAGTAAGATAAATCATAAACAAGTGCACAGCCTATTGAGATCATATTGTACAACAATGTTCACATGATATAATCTTTTGATTTTGGTATTGTGAACGCCACAAACCCACAACTAACCAGTCAGCAAAACACAGTTTCTAAGAGCTCATGTAGACTGAAGATATAGTTCACATATGGGTACAAATCTGACCTTCCTTGTTATTCCACAATTTTGCGGCACAGCTGTTGAGAGGACTATCAGGGTTTGGTTCTGCATACAGTAGTGCAACAGCAAAGCTAAGACTGAAGTAAAGACAAAGTTCAAATCTGCAGGAATAACAAGCATACCTCCCAAGAGACTTTGTATGGACAAAAGAATGGTTCTGCAGTCGTAAGCAGAAGACCACTTATCCTGTGAAGACAAAAGAGTATCATACTAACAAATTGGGAGAGAATAAAAGAAAATTACAAATCAAGCAAACAAGTGACTCTATTTCTACAGTACTATACACGCAGAGCAAGATACGAATAAACACTTTGAAAAGGACCAGACTTTCAATCTTTAGGCCAAGCTTAAACTAATAGGAAACGATCTCCTTTAAACCATAATTTTCTAGCGCAAGATTCTGCTACAGATACATCAGAATAAATGCAAAGAGAGTTTTCCTTCAAATCATAATTTTCTAGTGCAAGACTATGCTACAGATACATTTGAATAAACATATACAGAGAGAGATTTTTCCAGGTGCAATCTCAAACTCTCATTTGGAGAAAAAAGGAGTTGACTGATATACTGTACCTGAAGAATGTCAAGGCATATGTTGCCAAATTGATCAACATTTGGATGAAAGCACAAAGTCTCAAATTTCACTTGGGGCGCTTTGAATGGGTAATCCACAGGAAAGCGCAAAGAAAGTTTGTAGGATAAACCTTCATACATCGTTCCTTTTCCACCCTGAATTGTGCCAACCCATGTAAATATGCTCTCACCTTCAGGAAAAGCAGACACGCCAAGGTCACTTCCACACATCTGCAGAAGCAAATATCCTAAACGCTTTAGGTTCCAATAGAAGATGGAAAACGAAACAAGCCATGCATCAAGATCTGGACTACTAAAAGAATCAAAATCGGCGATTCGATAAATCAATTAGAGCACACAAGAACAGTGAAAAATCAAAATAAACAAGAAGGAAACTGGAAAAATCTAAAAGCAAGGAAGCCGAAGATCTTGACATACCATAAGGGACATCAATTCCTTCTGCAACCTGTTAAAGACAACCCAGAAAAGGGAAAGAAAAAAAAAAGATTGAATCAACATATCATCCAATAAGAAATGAACTTGGTCCAAGAAATACGAATTGTAAGGGATATAATTCAAGGAAAATAATCAGAAAGAAACTTCGAACAGTCTATTGATAATTAAGGATGCCAAAACATTACAAGAATGATGAAAGAAATTCAGCTGGAAACAAACAGAAACAGAAATAGAGTAACAACCTTTGGGAAACAGAGGTCGTGTCGACAGTTGTCGGAGGAGAGGCGGGCTTCTTCGACGGAGTTGAAGCCGTATGACGCAGATGTGGGGGCGAATTATCAACCGTAGAATTCGGTCTCACTTCCATTTTCACAATCAAGATAACAATTTCCAACACTAACTGAAGATCAAAATTTATATGGAAGCAAAAAAAACCGCCAGATTCTGAAAAGAGTAAAAGTCGATCGAGTGATCGATAGAGAGAGAAGGCAGATATGGAGCAATCTTTGGTGATAGTTCGTTCCGTTTTCTTTTCTGTTTTATCAGAAGTGTGAGAAGACACAGGTCAGGCAGTAATGATAGATCCAAAAAAGAAAAACAAAAAGTCTATAGATGTGACGACTGACGAGGCGTCGGAGTTGGGGAGGATAAAATTGAGGCATTAAAGAGGATAATAAGAAGAAGAGTGATACGATGCGAATCACGAGAATGATAAATCTCGGAAGAATTTGGTACACCTGGATTATTGTTTATAAAGATTTATATATATATATATATATATATATATATATTGAAACGGAAAAATCCGTAGTTGGTATCTTTTAGATATATA
>JANIPM010000009.1:34115292-34141398 GCA_027478405.1 Erythroxylum cassinoides
AAACTTAGCTTCATAAATCACATACCCAAGTCCTTTTCCATGTTTCTCAACCAAAAATTCATCAAAATCTCAAAGCTCAAATTTTTCTCTTACCTCTTTTCTTCTCCAAATTCGAATTTCTTGGTTCCCAAAGTAAGCTTTCTTCATTTTCCATCATCTTTCCTTGAAATCAACTCAAAATCCTTCTTGAAACTCCAAAATTTTTGAATTCTCCAAGCTTTTCTTCTCCACGGCCATACTTCATCCATTTCTCTCTTATTTCTTCTTTCTTCCTCTAGAAACATCGTGCTCTCCCTTAAAAAACGAGAATCCCTTTATGTATTTAAGGCCATGTCATTAAATGATAGATAAAAGACCAAAATGCCCTTGAACTTGACTTTAAGTCACTCTCACTTGTGGGATTGATTCGCACTATCAATTTGAAGGAATTTGCCCAAATTTCCTTCTAGAGAAATGTTCCCCTCAATCATACGAATCCAACGCCACTGACCGCGCTCAATTCGGATCAATACACCAAAAGTTATGCTCAAAACAGTTCGGGTATATCCATATTCTAACACATTTTTCATGTACGATTATTTCCTTCCAGAAATTTACATCCTTAATCCTAGATTTGAAACTTGATGTCTTCATAACAATTGTAGCCTTATGTTTCTAGTTTAATTCAAAACAAGAATCGCCTCATTTCGATTCCCAGATTAAAATTTATGCTCAAAATACTATCAGATGTTCCCAATCCAAAAACTACACACAAATCCGAACTTAAATTCAGAAATTGAAAGTCTTAGGGGAAAAAATGAAATTTTCTTTCTTCATAAGACTTGTAGCCCCTTGTCTTATCTTTATTTCGTCTCAAGAATCACTTCAATCGGATCTCTACAGATCCTGAATTTCTCAAAATACTGAACTGTGTTCGGAAAATTTCCCGACTCAATTTGATTAAATTAATCACCATTAATTTAATCTCAAAAATTCACAAATTTTCCCTGAGGATGTAGGGAATTGTCTTAGGAATCCAACGCCATAAGAATCAACTCAATCGGATGTTGGACGGAAAAGATATGAGCAAAATAGTGAACAAAGGTTGGATTTGAGAAAGTAAAGTCAAGAAAATCAAAAGAGCAAAACGACGTCGTGTAGGGGCGGAACGCCCTCGTTTTGGGCGAGGCGAGAGCGAGGTCGCCCTAGTGACGTGAGCTGAACGCTCGCCATCACTATGGCGATGCGTCGCCCTAGCGACGGGGATGCATCAATTTTCATTTCATTTTTTTTAAATCTAAAACTTCCAAAATTCATAACTCTTAATCCCGAACTCCAATTTTGACAAACTTAGTCTCTATAGAAAGCTTGAGGGAAGCTCTACATCTTCCACGAAGGACATAAAACTCAATTCGACTCCTAAGGGAGTCCATTTTCCGGTCAAACGTTCTGTCCTCTAATATTCATGCTAAAATCATAACATAAACTTGTAAAAATCATAACTTATTATTCCGAGATCGAAAAATTCCATACTTTATATCAAAATAAAGATCAAATCAAATCCTTCAACTTTCATGAAGAACATCAAAGCTCAATTAACCTCTAACTAGGTTAATTTCTCAGTCAAAGATTCAGTCATAATTAAAGTCAAAAGTCAACCCTATCCCACATAAACTTTGACTGCTCATAACTTCCACTCCCGATATCGAAAAATTGCAAACTTTATGGCTACAGAAAGCTCTTAACATAATCTACAAGTTTCATGTAAATCATTTTCTCAAATTTTGACTAAGTCAAAAGTCAACTCTCAATGGTCAAAAAGTCAAACTTTTCATATTTTCATATTTTCACATTTTTTTCTTTATTTCATGATTTTCAACTTAATTTCAATCAACTCATCCACTTAATTTCACAAACCATACCAATCCACTCAAAACCCCAAAGATATCAAAATCAAATCATTTCTTTTCGTATCTATATCCTTTAATTTTAAGTCATCTATTATCCAATACATACACAAAGCAATCCTTAAATTTCATTTTTATAATTCAAATTTTCACTCAAAGATCGGGGTCCAACATAAATAGTACGGAATCATATAATATATGTGTAACATACGTTTATTGATGTCATATGACTCTTTCAAACATTCACATTAAGACAAACAACTTACAACTAACTTATTTGACAAATTGACAAAATTAAAAATAATCTTCATTTCATAATTGTCATTTTGTAACTGTCAAAACCAAAAGTTGAATTGATCTTTAGGCTATCTCGTACTTGAATTTTCAGCTCTACGATGTCCCGATCATTTAATTTTTAAATGTAGCTATATTTTGCCGAAATAGATAGCTTACACTCTTTTTAACTTTTTAGTGACTTAACAATTTTCTGAACAGTTCTGTTGCATCAACTTCTTGCTAAAACATGGGACCCCCATATTATCAAAGTTGTGCAACATTGGTGTCATTCAAACATAGAAAAGGTCTCACAATTACCATATAGTAATTGTTGAAATGAGTTTAAACTCTCAGAATTTGTACTGGTCTTTGGATTATTCTATTCTAGTTTAGATCATGTCAGACCTCGACCATTTTTATGTTCTATTGTTAGATTAAAATGAAAAACTCGAATGGGAGCTAATTTCAAAGCCAAACGAGTTATGGGTGCGAATTCTTTCTGCAAAATTTAATTTCGACGTCAACAAATTACCAACTTCCTTCAATGCTGTTGATAGCTTTATGATTTGGAAGAGCATCAAATCTATTTGCAATAGCATGATTCATGATATGAAATGGGTGATTTGTGATGATTCCAATGCTTATTTCTGGTTGGATCTTTGGGTGGAAGATTTGGGCCCTCTCATATCCTATGCATTGACTCCTATCCCCCATTCAGCATAGGATCTACGAATTCAACACTATGTGGATAGCTCAGGTAACTAGCATTGGGATGAATTCCAATTTTTACTTTCTTACTCTATTTGTATGTTCACTGCAGGTACCTTACCGACCAAGCCTCACTTAGGGCCCAATAAATTGATTTGGGGGATGTCGGATATTGGACAATTCACTACTGCTTTAGCATATTCTATGATTATGGAGTATGCCAATTATGAGTCCAGTGGCATTTGGAAGATAGTATGGCACTAGAACGGTCCTCAACGTATTTGATCATTTCTTTGGCTGCTCACGCAAGATCGGTTACTTTATAATCAACAACTTTTTCGTAGACATCTAATTACGACTGTTGAGTGCTATTACTGCCGGGCTGAAGAGTCATCGCTTCATATTATGCGGGATTATTCCAAAGAGAGAAATTTATGGCTTACTTTCCCTTTATATGCTATCTCTCTAGGTTTTTTAAATCTAAACGCTCATGATTGGCTTCATCGAAACCTTCAAAAGCATCAACTGGTTGTTGACCTAGATTGGTTCCTTATCTTTGATACCACTTGTTGGTTCCTATGGTCCTGGAGGAACATGACCTTCTTTGATGCCCAATTTTCTTAGCCGGCTTCTCTTGCTCATATTGTCATGGAATATGCTCACCGGATTCACAAAGCTTCAGTCTGGCAAGAGAAAGCTTTTCTTGGCCATCGACCTCGTCATGAGCAACTTATTGGATGGTGTAAACACATTCTTGGTTGGGTAAAATTGAATACTGATGGAGCGTTTAAAAGCTCGTCCTATTCGACCACAGCGGGTAAACTTCTTCACGTCGATTCCGAAACTTAGCTTGGAGACTTTGTCCAGAATCTTGGCTGGTGTTTCTCGGTATCTGCTGAACTCTGAGGCATCTTTCCCAGACTAACTCTTGCTTGGAATCTTGGGTATCGTAAGGTGGAATTAAAACTGGATTCTCAAGTGGTGTTGGCCATCCTATTTGACTCCACTAAAAGATCAACGTCGCTCAACCATATAGTTATGGGCATCAATGAATTATTTAATCGTAACTGGGTAATTTTATCTCGCCATACTTATAGAGAGGGTAATAAGTGTATCGACTAGCTCGCTAACTTTGCTGTAAATTTTGGGTTAGGAATTACCACTTTTGTCAATGCACCTTTAGGGTGTCTCTTAATCCTCTTAGAGGATATAGCTGTGATTAGCCTACTTAAATTAGTCGTGTAACTTGTCTTGGTTTTCTCCATTATAGGAAAAAAAACGAAAATTGGATTTGCCAAACTCTTAAAGCCTCGAGGGTTTTCTAGTGCAAGATTTGGTTGTGGGACTCGCATAAGGCCCTGTTTTCTAACCACATAACAAGAGGGTAGTCTATACAGACTTGGACTAGGCTGAAAGGAGCCATATGTTCGATATTTGTTTGGGCTCTAATGGAAAAGATAAAAGTTTGTTTGGGCTTAAATTCCAAAATATCCACAGAAAGTTCAAATCTTTGCAACCCTAATCAGCACAAAGAGTGGCCATGCTCCAATCCTTGAGAAGAAATACCATTTATCCACGAAAATAGGAAGACATGACTAGTGCCCTAAACAAAGGAGATAAATGTTCTAATAATTTTTTTAAAATTTACGAGACAAAATAAGACATTATAAAATTAGACAAAAAATTTAGACTCTTCTATTTTGCTCTATTTTCTTTCATGTAACAATACCAAATCTTATATCGCACAATTAATTTCACGACAGATCAGTTAACGGTCTCTTCCCCTTTTGTTACTGTCCATGACTGGACGTCCTGAACTAGCAAAATTTGTCGACCATCTAATATAAGTCAAGAGGTAAGAAAAAGCCAACGGAGCATAGGGGTATGATGTGGTCGTATAGGGTAGGATTTTGAAATGGTGGGCTCTAGTGTTTCATAATTGTAGCCACAACCTTTGCACACCTGTGCTAATGATTCAGAGGGTCCTTTTCCCTTCATGTGTAATTCCCTTTTGGCTTTTACTTATTCCTTTTGCTCACTCCAACTTTGATGCCTCACAAAACCATACATCAACCTTCTTTTTACCCCATAGATTTTGAGCCAAATTTCCTTTTTGTTTAATAGTTGGGATTCGAGATTTCAAACTGAAGAGATTGGAATAGCGTTTAGTACACCACATCCTTGGTCCATAGCTGAAGTACCCACTTGAAACCTTCCCCATACACCATGCCACCTTTCGTGAGGCAAATCGCATTACTAATTCTTCGAGAGGCCGTAACTTATAATATGTTCCTGAATCCAGATTTTCTGTCTAATATTATCTTGTTTTATTATGTCTAATAAATTTCAGTCATTTATTTATGTTGATTCTATGTAAGTTTCGTGTGGATCTCACGTGAGTCGCATAAAATAAATAATTAAGATTTCTTGAAATAAAATAAGACAGTAATATTAGATAGAGGATTTTTTCCTATGTTCCTAATCTTCTAGAAATTCAAACGATACGTATATATAAAATACGTCTGTGCAAATACAATAATAGTAAACACACACACAATAACCTTTCTGATGCACGTTTGTCACAGTCTGAGGACAGTTTTTGTTCCTTTTTGTCTAAAACACTGCTCATGTCATTTCTTGTCACTAAGACGACATGGCCGAGAAACCTGGCAGCATTCTTGCTATTTTGCATGTCATTTTGCACTTCCAATTTAGACAAATTAGTCCCGAAAATTTAGGTACTGCTTTAATATTATACACGGACGACTGCAGATTCCTACAGAATTTAAAACCCATTTGGCTTAAAGCTATGCTAAACCATGGTGGACCTCTTGGGATTTCGCTCTCTCTCATCTGCCAACTGTTTAAAGCCAGTGAGGGAAGAAGTGTTACAAAGGCTATAATGCAAAGCCTATAATGCAGGTGTACTGATCTTTAAATGGTACAGAGTAAAGATAAAGCTGATGAGAAGCAAGTTGTATAAATGATCTTAACCACTTGATTAGTGAGGCCTAATTGGGTAGGTTTTAAAGAAACCTAGTAGTCGACCAGCCGAACAAAAGCACGAACTGATGGGATCATCATTACCACTACTTGATCGTGTGATCCTAAGCCATCATTGATCCAACAACCAAAATAAAACCAGTGCGTCTTTATTACTTATGAGAACTGTATCAATTCTATGCTTAGAGAAAGTGAGGCTGTGGCTAGTACAATTGCAAAATTCTTTATTAGAAAGTAAAGAGATCATCAACTTCACTCACTTTTCCCTTATCTTGACGTATGATTTGAGCTTGAGAGCAAGTGTAGTAGTTGAAGGTTATGTTTTTGTTGAACGATTGTTAACCTCAAGTTGGGAGTTCCTCATGGTTAGGTTTTTGGGAGCTCCTTAAGTGGATTGCTTTCTTCAAAAGCTTGGCCTAAGATGGAGTATATTAATCTCCCACATAAAGCAAGCTAAGTTGATGTACTGTGGTTCTCATTATAACCTGTAACCCAACACATACTCTTAAGTTTTCCACTTTGGTGTGCTTTACACATAATATAGTATTAAACTAAGCTAATCTTTATGAGGGTAGCTTTCACTAGCCATGATTATATCACCCAAAAGCACTGCAACTCTTCAGGATTCCTGCAATTTTCTCAAAACAAAAATCATGGGAAACAAAAGGCAGGTCTTACATTGCCTTTCACCGAAAAGTGCAACGCACACCTACAATTTTCTTGACTTTAGATTAAGGGCTACATTATAAACACGATTAAAGTATGTTTCAAAGTCATCACCACTCCTCTAATAATCTTGCATGGGTTCGTGTGACTTTCACCTCACTCCAGCTTTCCTTTCCCACACAGAATAGAATTATACAGATACAGAAAAGAAAGGTGAGGTGTTGAGCTTGCTAGCGCAACATGTCAGCTCTGCAGAATAATAAAATCATATTTTGGTTAGGAGTCGGTTGTTAAAAACAGTTAGATTATATTCTTGAAAGACAGACAACTGTTAGTGGGATTGGTGTTGCAGAACCTCCACTCTCTCTCCAACAGAAACCTAAGGCTGAACTGCCAGAAAAAATGGGTGTTGTTACTGTTGGTGAGTTGAAGCCAAGCATATCTGGCAAGAGATCATTTCGTCCAAGTTCAAGTATAAGGCACGCTACTGAATGGTAAACCTCCGTCTCCTAGTTTTTCTCTCACTTGATAGCTGTTTTCCAAATACTGCGCTTGATTTTGGTTTGAAAATGATGATTGCTTATGCTGGAAAGGATTCTGAAACGTTGTATGACTGCTATTTCTTCCCTGGAATTTTGGAGAAATGTTGCATATTTTAAGCAACTTTTCTCTTAAACTTCATTCTCAAATTTGTCTAAACAATTGGTACTAAATTTGCCAAAATTAATCTCCGTTTCTGGGGTTCAATGGAACTTTGCAATAAATGCTTAGTTGGTGTCTTCTGATATGGAAACAATCTCAGGAGTATGCCTTCAATGAAAAAGTGGATTCCCAGAGAATATAAAGTTCCTTCTGTTTATGTTTTCATTTCTAAACTTCTCAGAATGCATTGGCCTTCTAATAATCAAATTGAAATAAACTGCATTTCAGTAGTTCTTGTAGTAGAATTTAGTGTTTTTACATATTCCTGTAGTGTTGCAAGATTTTCAGTTTGGATTGATCAAGAATAGAATGATTTGCATAAACTAAAGGTAGATCATCTTGGCATGCCAAATCAAAGCCTTATGTTTGAGTCACCAGAGTTAGCACTAATTATTGCAACAAAACAACACCTCATGGTATCTATAAAGTATGGGAGTTTGACAACGAAACTATGATCTTGACCTTACAAATAAAATTTCATTTCAACGACAAGGGCACGAGCGTCAGCAAGCGTTATCACCTAGCACTATCAGAAATTGCCAACTGCTATTAATGTTTTGCCGCTCAATAATTTGTGAGCATTTTACTCTTCAAAACAAGTACGGACATCGTATTGAAGTTGTTGAAAATGACAAAAGCTTGCTGAGAAAAGCATAGCTATGTGACGCCTAACAAAGGCACTATCATTCTGCGATCTTGAGTTACGGCTTTGTGGGAGTCAAGAACTGAAACATTACTGCCTGCCGTACTGCTTCTATAGTCCCAGTGAATGTGTAATTATTGGATTATGATTTTCCTATCTGGGCCATCTGTGTCGATTCAGAATCTCAAGACTGTTGCTGTCTATGGATCTGGGTGGCCACCTTAAGATTTGTAGTACAAGAACTTATGTAGTTTCTGGGTTATTTTACTGTCTATGGTCAGACTATATTCTTGGGAAAACCTGTTTGGTAGTCACGGTTTCAGAAATGAGTGTACAGGTTTATAGCAGAAGTTCCTACAGGACCTCGAAATTATTAGGACCGAACAACATGTATGATTGTTCGTTTTCTTTCTGCTTGGAAATTTCCTCGTCTTTTCAATTTCAATACTATTCTAGGAGATAATCCAGATCTGATCTTTCCCATACCATTCTACCATCTTGCAGGCCAATTTCTGATGTCTCTAGTGATCTCACTGTTGAAGTTAGAGCATCAAGCTTTGCACTGCATAAGGTTCGTATATCTGCTTCTACTTGCTAGTAAATGTTTGACTGCCAGATTAGGATTCATCGTATTTGTCCATTGTTAAAAGGAGATTTATGTGCTGATAGATGTTGAGGAAACGAGTATAGACAGAAATTTTAGACCATATACTACGGAGTTTTGTACTCGAGGCATGAATTTTAAACTCTTTTGCAGTTTCCTCTAGTTTCTCGAAGTGGAAGAATAAGGAAAATGCTGTTAGAAGCGAAAGATTCAAAGGTGTCGCGCATAAGTATCCCGAATGTCCCTGGTGGACCTGAGGCCTTCGAGCTTGCTGCTAAGTTTTGCTATAGCATAAACCTTGAGATTACACTATCAAATATTGCTATGCTACGTTGTGTGGCTCACTTCCTGGAAATGACTGAAGATTTTGCAGAAAAGAACCTTGAAGCCCGAACAGAAGCTTACTTGAAGGACATGGTGTTCCCAAACATATCGACCTCAATATCAGTTCTTCACCGCTGTGAAACACTCTTGCCTATTTGTGAAGAGATCAATCTGGTTGGCAGGCTCATCAATGCAATTGCAAGCAATGCATGCAAAGAGCAGCTTACCTCTGGCCTGCTAAAATTAGACCACAACTTCCCCGCAAACAAAGTGTCAAACTTGGAACCAGAAACACCATCAGATTGGTGGGGGAAATCACTCACAATGCTTAGTTTGGATTTCTTCCAAAGAGTTCTATCTGCAGTGAAATCAAAGGGTCTAAAGCAGGAAATGATCAGTAAGATTCTAATAAATTATGCCCACAATTCCCTTCAAGGACTCGTAATAAGGGACACTCAATTAGTAAAAGGGAGTCTCTTGGACTTGGAGTTGCAAAAGAAACAAAGAGTCATCGTTGAAGCAATTGTTAGCTTACTACCAACCCAATCAAGGAAGAGTCGAGTTCCAATGGCTTTTCTTTCAAGTTTGTTGAAAACTGCAATAGCAGCATCAGCACCTACTTCGTGCAGATCGGATTTAGAGAGAAGAATCGGGCTTCAGCTAGATCAAGCAATTCTTGAAGACATTCTAATTCCAGCAAACGCTCATGGGAACAACCACTCCACCCTGTACGATACGGACTCAATCTTAAGGATCTTCTCCATCTTTCTCAACCTGGACGAGGACGACGACGAAGACAATCATATGCGAGATGAAAGTGAAATGGTTTATGATTTCGACAGTCCTGGATCTCCTAAGCAAAGCTCAATTCTTAAGGTGTCAAAATTACTTGACAACTATCTTGCAGAAGTTGCATTAGACTCAAACTTGCTGCCATTGAAGTTTATTGCATTAGCAGAATTGCTTCCAGATCATGCTCGCATAGTTAGCGACGGCCTGTACAGAGCAGTGGACATCTTCCTCAAAGTTGGTAACTTTAATCTCTCTTTCATGAAAGATACAACATCACTGAATTCCATGGAAAGGTCGTAACTTTGAGAATTGTTTTTAGTACAGGTTCATCCAAACATTAAGGATTCCGAGCGTTACAGACTTTGCAAGACCATTGACTGTCAGAAATTATCTCAAGAGGCCTGTAGCCACGCAGCACAAAACGAAAGACTTCCAGTTCAAATGGCAGTCCAAGTTCTATACTTTGAGCAGATCAGGTTGAGAAACGCCATGAATGGGGGTCACAATCAGTTCTTTTTTGGAGCAATAAACGGCCAATTCCCTCAACGTTCAAGCAGTGGAGCAGGAAGTGGAGCAATATCTCCAAGAGACAATTACGCATCAGTGAGAAGAGAGAACAGGGAGTTGAAGCTTGAAGTCGCAAGAATGAGAATGCGACTGACCGACCTAGAAAAGGACCACGTATCCATGAAACAGGAACTTGTAAGGACTCATCCTGCCAACAAGTTATTTAAATCTTTCACAAAAAAGTTGAACAAACTGAATTCCCTGTTCAGAATAAACAGTTTGAAGCCAATTGGAGGAAAGGGCAACTCAGAAACAAGGTTCTTGTTCCAGAGGAGAAGGCGTCACTCGGTTTCATGATCATCATCAACTTGTATAATTGTGTGAATAGGTGAAGGGGGAGAGTGTATAGTAACTAAAAACAATCTAGTGGTGTGACCAAATTAAAACATCAGCCTTTTCTTCTTCTTCTTCTTCTTCTTGTGTTGATTATGAGTTGGACAGTGTTGTATTGGATTAGTAAGATTGCTACGTTACCCTTTTGACCAACCAAAGCATCTATTAGATTATGAATAAGATTAAGATTTGTGTTTAATAACATCAAACACATCACAAGTTTGGTTTTGTAATGAATGTGGTCATAACCCATAAAAAAATAATCCAAATTTCTATTATAAAATATGTTTTTAATAATTTAAAATAGCATCTTTTATCCTTAATTTCCGCTACTTGACTCCAAACGACATAGTATGACGGTGAAAGCTGTCTGTTGGAGTAAGAAGACCAGTTCGCTGTTTCCACCTGAGCCGAGTATCATCATCTGACTGTGGCCGTAGAGAGAGAGAGAGAGGAACGACAATGCGTATTTCATTGTCTGGATTTCCAAGATTGTTCAGGTTCAATATATCTCTTTTCTCATACTTCCAAATCATTCAATTTGTCACTTAAGAGTTCCCTGCTTTCTGTTACATGAATCTTTTGATTCTGTGAACATTATTTTAACATTACAGGCAACTGGAGCAAGAGATTGAAACAGTAATTAGGGTACTTGAACCTGGGCCATTGGGAATTATGGAGCACAAGTTCTCTGCTGACGAAATTCGTCAGGCCAATGCTACTGTTCGTAGAGCTGTTGATAATTGGCGGAGAAACGCGATTCTGGAGCAGAAAATTGGAATTCTTGATGACTTCATCCAAAAATAATCGATTTCGAATCATGGGTAGGATTGTTATCTCTTCACAGCTACTGTTCCTCGTGTCTTGCAGGTTCCTGCTTTTGAGCAAAAAGACGTGTTTTTATCTTTCTTTGTCTTGATTGAGGTCTTATATGTACCAATTAGAGTTTGGTCCTTTTCTGTTTCTCTTTTATGTTTTATCTTCTAAAACACAACTGAAGAAATGATAGCTTATGTTGAACCTGGTTGGCGAATTAGGTAAAATCTGGAATGTGCTTGTTCGCTGGCCTGAATCAGGAACACGAGAAAGAATAAATGCAACTAGAAGAATAATTGCTGCTTGTGGAAGGTAACCCCAAACCTATTGGGCTATAAACAGTAAAGCCAATTCTAATTCGTCCCAAATGTGTATTTGGTCTGTACTTTGTAGTTGGTGCTTAATGAAATTTCCCCTTGTTATGGATACCTAAGCACAATTAACTACTTGCTTTCTGAAAATGGTTGACATGCATTCACAATCCACCCAGAATTGGAAATCAAAATAATCCAGTCAGAAACCATAATAGAAGTGTTAGGGAGAAATATAAAAGCTTGAAGCTTCTGTCGTAGACGTGGTTCTCAGCTACAAGATGTTAATTATTCTTCAAATGTGCATTTAGGATTTGTTCACGATAGGCAACAGAAGGTGAAGTTAAGTGCCCACAAGAATTCCCTCGTTGTTGAGACGTTGCTTTCTTGTACTCTTGTCGCGTTAGTTAACTATTCGATTAATGTTACTTTTACTTTCTCTTATCCATAAGTCCTTTTGAAAGGGAATCCACGAGTGGATTTTGATAAAGAAATATGCTTATTGAACTTAAAATTTCTTTTTTTGAGTCATATCGTCTTCCCTACTATCAGAAAGTCTAGAGATAGTTCAATGGCTATATAGTTGGGCTTAATCTATTAGTCACTGCTGTGCTTCAGTTCATTTCTTTCCAATCTGTTATAGGTTATGGTATCGTATGATGATGATCTGAAAATAGTATGATATCTTTATTGTAGATATTACACAAGTTACGTTTGTCGAACACTGGAGCTTATTGCATTAGAAAGTGTAAAGTCCTAAAAAGTACTAAACAGGGTTGGAGCTCGCTTTAAGTAGATTGCACCTTGCCGACGATAGTTTATGTTCTTAAGAATACCGGGGAAAAAAGAAGGGAGAAACCTTTAGCTTACTGGGAACAAGTTTAGACTCTACTTCTTCCAAATCCACATGGCTCCAGCTTCTATCAGCAATGGCACGAGCTGGTTCTGGACGTGTAGGCTCATGATCTGCTTTTCACCTCCAATTAGCTTCTGTCCTATGAACACAGCAGGTACACTCGGTTGGCAACCTAGTTGCACCAGTGTCCCTTCAATTTGGTGTCCGTTGGGAATTCGGTCGAGCTCATAAACTGTTGGGTTTGCTCCAAATCCACTTATGAGTGACTTTATAGAGTGGCTCATGCAACAATTACTCTTGCTGAAAATCACCACTGGCTTATCTTCAACCAACCCGTTCACTGCGTCCATTGTTACCAGCTGGAATGATAGATCCTATTGAGGATTCTTGTGATTGTTTGAGCTGCTTTGCTTTGAGTAACCGGAACACAAACGAACAGGTATTTATAAAGGTCATTGAGAGGAGTGGATTGAACATAGGACCATGGAATAAAATGTTCAGAAGATGTGTCATAATTCCACATTTACTACCCGTGATCACCTGATGAATATATCTGTCCATCCACATTTTTTGATAACAGCTTGGATTCGTTTGCTAATACGCAGAAACGTGGCAATCGTGTCATGAAAACATTGCCAGACTGCTCATTGTTTAAGAGAACGGTTTTCCTGTGTCACTGTCAGTGAGATGGAGTTGCATGAAGTATTTCTTGACTTTTCAATTTTAGTTATTTTTTTAACTATCTTATTTCAACATCAGTTCTATCTGCTTTGAGCATCTGCTGAGTTGGAGAAAGGGTTGGGGTTTATCCATTTGCTTGGCACTTCCTTCCCCAAAGCAAGATTCGCGTAAGCCCAGCTCAAGAAAACCAAAAGCTTATTTGAAAGAAGTAATTGGACGGAAAAGATCAATCAAGCTTTTGTAAAAGTTATTCAGAAAGGGAATTTGCTATTAATGGCACGGCAACATAGTGAAGGGCCGGGTAAGGTCCGTACAAGGTCATGGAGATGCATTCCTGGCCCACCACTTGGTCTGTATTCTTGCCATAAAGCACGTGTTAGTCGTAGCACACATAAACAATAACGTTATAGTTATCATCTGGTCATTCTAGATTTTAGTATCTAACTTACATCAAATGGTCGGTTTGACTGTATTGACTTTATCTTTATAACCTATTCTTCAATCAACACTAATTCTAAGCATCAGCCATGCAAAAGGATTCTACAATTTTTCAGAACTGCATAGCAAGAGGACTGAAACTTAAAGACTATTGCATAGTAGGAACGGTGTATTAGTTGTAAAAGTCTAGAATTATCTATTTTTCTATTTGATTTTTAACTTTCCGTTTGATTGACTTAATTTAATAATTGTTATTTTTAAGCATTAGTTCATTAATTGGCTGTCAATATTTGTAAACTAAGATTTTTTTTATAAATTAAAATCTCATTTTTAACTAAACCTCAAATTCTTTAATAGCTAATGAAAATTTCTTTTTATTATATTTTAAATTCTTTAATTTTATTCAATATTTAGCATGGTTAAAAACTAGTTTAACCTTTCAAACTTAAACCTCTTATCTTAGCGAGTTTACTTTTCGGATTATAAATTATTGCTATTAGTTATGCCAAATCCCGTAGATATTTTTTAATTTCAATCCCGCTATTTTAAAAATTATATCTCCAAGTGATAACCTTTTAGGGTAATATTATAATCCTAACATAATGTGATATTAAGCCTTTTTTGTTTTGAATAAAAATAAAAATAAACTAATAGAATCTTACACAAGAAATTGTAAATCAAAATATGGTTAAAATTAAAAAATCAAATTACAATCGAGACGCCAAATAGAGACCTAGGCAACGTAGAAAGATCTGCTTTCGTTGATTTTATAAATTATCCTCAACTAAGGGAACGGCCTGCTTTAGCCTTGGAAAAACGGATAAACCTGTGGTTACGTCCACTTTTTTAATTCCTTTCAAATTTTGTGTGGCTAGAAATAGAAAGACAAAGGAGACGATCAATTACTTTGACCGACACGATATTTGGAGCTTACGTTGATTGAGTTACCCACTAATCTTCTGAAAAGTTTGACATTAACTGAGAACTTGACCAAACCAGGAATGATGATAGTGGCTGCAAGTAAACGCATTTAGATATGGCTTATCAACTCACCAATCTGATGTCAGATGATATCTATAGACACACAAATTAAAGGTCAAAAAGATATTCTCCATTTACATAGAATAGATTAGCCGGTAAAAATTGCCGGGAATTAGAGCACGCCTGTTACAACCGGTCCAGTTGCTATCGTTGTCACTTTCATTTATGGCTTTTCATCATTTTATAGGGCATGTGAGCTGTCATCACGTCTTTACTAAGCCCATCAGTGCATTCTGCTGAAACATTTTGCCATAAGAATGTTTCCCGTCTATGCTTTTCGTTTCTGACATTGCGAATGATGATTGATCATACTCAAGGTTGTTCTTTCCTAGTCTTACATTACGTGAGTGTTGATCAACCATTTCACCTCAAGACTTCCTTGTTATCAACAATTATGTTGCTGATAAAAACCATCAAGTTTTCTGAAATGTTCCAACTGGAAATGGCATATGTACCACCTGGCTTATCCAGAAATGATTCGGGTTCCAGCCCCTTAAAATGAAAAAGACGCCCATCTTCTCTCATTTCAGAATACTGGATACACCCTGGAGGAAATTTCCTTTTAATTCATACGATTTCTGTGTTTCTGATATCAACAGATGAAACAGAAAAACTTTTCCATGTCCGATACGATAGATTCTATCCTTATATAATGACTGCGGGTCACTCAAGCGACGATGACATATGGGATAAAATGGCTGTCAACATGTTGATTTGTCTTGAACCACATGGTGGAGAAATATCGACCACTGAAATTCTAAAGCAGAATGCAAGCTCGGTTCCTGGCATCACAAATGAGGATTAGATGTTGGTCCTTGAAATGATTTTTTCAGCTTTAAACCGATCTACTTCGATCTTATTCCTTCATCAAGTACAACTTCTCCTCTTTAAAACATATCCCTGAACTCTTTATTTCTAGATTACATATCATGATATTTGAAAGATATGCAAATCCCAGATAAAAATTCTTCAATCTGATCTGAAGTCACTTCATCGGGTGCAAGCAGGATATGTACACAGGACGAATCAGGGGATTTAATTGATCTTGAGTACAACTGTTGGGATTGTTTAGGATAAGGAAATGGGGTCACGTAATTGTCCGAGGGAATATGGCATCTGAGCTTTACCTGTTGTTTTCTTCTTTTAGAAATTCACCATTCCCTCTTCTTTTTGTGCAACATTACTGTCTTCCTGTTTTCTTTTCTTTTCCCTTCTCTCTTTGGGAACTGTTGTGTGTTGCAGCAAAATCTCGACAGATTGATTTGCACTCACAGACGAGGAATTCCACGCTAATTAGTGGCTAAATAACATTTAAAAAATTAGAACAGATATCAGCTTGATCAAAAACAACACAAGGCAGAGATCAATCTGAGATATACCTTCGTTTTATTTAGCTAATCCTAAATTATTTATTGGTGCGTAGGAATATTTTAGATAATATTAATCATCGTGATATCGAAAATCATCAAAATGATGATTCCTTGAAAACAATAACCGAATCTACCCCAGCTACTAAGCTCTTTAACAAACTCTTCTGCTCACAAAGAGGTATGGATGTGACAAGTAGGCTTTGATTTTTCAACAATGCCGAGAAGTTGAACAGTGGAAAAAAGCTTATGGTGAAAGCTAATTTGGCCCTTATAAGACTGAAACGCTACTAGCTAGGAGTGGAACTAAAGTAAGATGAGAAGGCAACGTGTCAATGATCCACCAAATCGTTTACTGTGCATCACCCTGAGGCCTTCACATTTAGTTGCTATTCGGATATTCTCTACGTTAAACACACGATTACTTTCTTTCAATATCGTCACCGTTTTTCTGCTGGGGAAAGAACTCATTTTAGCATCCGGAGACAGGCGTATTTAACTTATTAATGTGTCGTCTATGCCAGGATGCCTGAAACTGTGGCTCATTCACTTGACATATAGGATACAACGGATAGTTTTAGAATCCCACTAACATATTACCCGGCGGGTTGTTCATTTATACTCTTACATATAACATTGCTTTCTGATTTCACAGATTCTAAGAAGCTCGAGCACTGAACAATTATGGATACATCCGTTGTCGCGAGCCATTAATATAGGCCATTCACCCGTAGTAGAAGAAGAAAGTCGAGGATTAATGTGCTGAACCAGCTTCTGAACCTATTAGAAACTATAATTCACCTTCTAACAACTAAATATAGCTTTATTCAATTCAACAGAAGACTATGATACACATGTAGCTGTTCGTCTCCTCTAGCTTGTATTAGTAATTTAGTTATATACAAACCTGAAATTAAGAAAAATTATCATGTTTATATCAGGAAATACTACTACAATACTAACAGAAAAAAGAGTTCACATTTTAGATAGGCTCGACCGATCAAGCAACAATGCATGGCTGGTTCTCAGCACTTCACGTTACATCCCCAGAAGAACTTTGTTACGGCCTCTCCTTGTTTAGAATAGCAGCATTGAGGTGCTAATTTGAACATGGAAATTAGTTATATATACTTTCAAATCCAGATTGCTCCTGCATTCTTCAGTAAAGCGCCGAGCTGGTTCTTGATTTGCAGGCTCATGACCTGCTGATCACCACCAACAAACCGTTGCCCGATGAACACTGCCGGTACACTTGGATGACACCCCAGTTGCCGCAATGCTTCTTCTACATGTTGTCCATTTGGAATCTGATCGAGTTCATAAACTGTAGGATTAGCTCCAAAGCTACATATCAGTGCCTTAATGGAGTGGCTCATGAAACAAGTGGTCTTGCTGAAGATCACTACTGGCCTCCCAGCAATCAACCTCATAATCGAAGCATCCATGGTTTTGAAGGGCAATTCGGAACAGGCGATATGAGTGTGTAAAAACTTGTTAGAGAGTTGGAGTGTTTTGATGTGAGGAACTTGACATCGTTGGAGATCTATTTATAGATGCCAGCTAGTATGCCACTTATCAGGATGGCGAGCTACATTTCTTTTCTTAGCTTGTTTTTACGATAGAATATAAGCTGAAAGAGAATAAAGTTTCAAGATATGTCATTAGATTCCTGAAGTACCCTCCCTTGATCATTATTTGAATGATGTATCTGTTTATGATGCTTTAGAGAATAACTATTCGTATCAGCATACTTGCCAAAATGCACAAACGTGATAAATAAGTAGTTATATTCTCAAATAACTGTAATGATCTTGTATAGTTAAATTGTCCTTTACATTCCAATGTCAACTATTTCTTTCGGAATTTCGTGATCGAATAATAAATAACATCTTCCATATCTTTGTTCATTTATGCTTATAGTTTACATTGATCTCACAACTCGATTTCTTTCAGAAGCACGTGTGATGTGTTTCCTGACAGCTACTATAGTGATATCATATGATAAACTTGTTCAACTCTTTTTTTCTTTTCCCAATGTTTTCTGGGTTTTCTTTTGTGTTCTTCAACTAGTGTAAGAGCAATTTCTTTCCTTTAGAGCTCAGCTGAGATGGAGGGTTTAACCAAGTTGTGTCTTCTTTTCCTACTCGACCAAGATTCCACGGTAGCTGCCATGCAAGAGGGCAGCGAAGAAAAAGGGGAAATTTGAGAATCATACAAAGAAGAAAGAAGATTTCTTCAGGACCCACCTAGCTGACTTCTACACATTGTGCAACTTGGAAACAGCTCGTGATGAACAAATGCTCTTTCCTTTGAGCACATGATTAAATCGAGTAGATTTTAGTATTATCCAAATCCCCAAAAAACAATTTCTTATCTAAAACTAGAAATTAGTTTTGCATATTAGACTATAGAATCATATTTTATACAACTACGGTTTCATGTAGAGCTTAGGTAGAGCATTGCTTGATAGTTAATCAAGTTGAAAATGCTAAATATATGTAATTAGTTTTATTGCCTAAAATAGTGCATTTTTAATTGAATTCATTATTCTTATGACCGTGGATTTTGAATTATTTATCAATTTTACAATATTAATTGTTATTTTTAATGGTTTATAAGTCCAATTACTATGTAAGACCAAGGTTTGCAACACTAACATTAAAGATATTCTTTGCTTACTGCTGCGGAAAGGGTAAAACTATATCCAATCCAAAGATATTTAGAGATGAGATATGTTCATAAATGTCAAACACATACGTGATGTGTGATGATTTTCATGTTTCTGCACTTTATTCTTCTTAATTATTAACTAATTAAAATTTAGATTTATACATATCTTTTATACCGAAATCAAGTATAGGCCACCTAATATAGATAAAAAGCTATTTTTAATTTTAGAACATCAAAGTAAGATTAAATTAATATAAAATATTTATGTGACTGAACTCATCGTTTCAAAGAGTACGTTATCAGATTTTTTGATGTTTTGGATTAACTTGTTCTCATTCAAAATTGCTCCATTTATCGCTTATATCGTTCAGCACTTGCAGTAGTAGAATGAAAAAGATCGAGGATTAGCGTGTTGAATCAATTTCTGAAGCTATTGATCAAAGTAACCATTCTGCAGTAACAAAAATATGTTTTTATTCAGAACAACACAGAAGACTAGTATACATGTAGGATCTAGTAACTTTAGTTAATGATACGAACCAGCATCAGGAAAAGTTTTCAGGTTTCTCTCAGGAAAGTCAAACCAAAAAAGAAAAAAAGAAGAGGAGTTTTATTGTTAGATAGACTCTATCAGGTATGTATGGACTGATCCTCAGCACTTCACACTACATCGGGAAAAAGAAAACACCTACTGAAATATTTAGCTAGCTTGATTAGAAGTAACGGCATTATATAGTGTTCAAGCCTAAGAAATCGGTACTATAGTATTTGTTATTCAAATCCAAATTGCTCCTGCATTCCTCAGCATTGTTCCTAGCTGATTCCTCACATGCAGGCTCATCACCTGCTGATCACCGCCGACAAACTGCTGCCCGATGAACACCGCGGGTACGCTTGGTTGACACCCCAGTTGTTGCAATGTACTCTCAACCTGTTGCCCATTTGGAATTTGATCCAACTCATAAACTGTAGGATTAGCTCCAAAGCTGCATATGAGCGCCCTAATGGAGTGGCTCACGCAACAAGTACTCTTGCTAAAGATCACCACTGGCTTTTCTGCAACCAACCTTGTGACTATATCCATGCTGTGAATGTTTCAGAGACTAAGAGAAGACAGTAGGAGTCTAGGGAACTTCTGCTCAAAGAGTTTCAAAAGTTTGGCTGCGACGAACTTGACGCCATTGGAGGTGTATTTATAGATGCCACTCGGGGGGTGGTGCGCTGAATATAGTTCTTATTATTTTTCATTTCGTTGCCATACGATAGAATATAAGCCGAAAGGAACAAATTTTAGGACGTGCCATTTGATTCCTGACGTACTCTTGGTGATTATTTGACAGAGACGTAATCTATATGTGATAACAACAGAGAATAACCAGTTGCTATTAGCTTATTAACTTATAAGCAAGCATGATTTGACAATTTTTCATTAACATTTCAATTTCGATATAATCTTTCAATGAACATAGCGGCATCTTCCGTACCAGAAATTGTTATCGAATGTATCTTTTCTTCCCAAGGCTTTACACACATGACACAACTATGATCTCATAGTCGTGTGCTGCATGTAAGGCAAACACACAAAGTCACACGATGAACCCAAGGTTTACTCACGTTCCGTTCTCTCACTGCTGATTTCTGATCCATTTGCTTCTGAAACTATTGACTACATATGCCAGGCCGTACAGATATTTCCAATTTAAAAGGTCAACATCAAATTGAGTTTTCTAATATACTTTTTTTAAAAAAACTCCACTTGATTTGTTGCTATGATATTAAACATGCTCTCAATTCAAATATTTATAATTTAAACTTCACGTGAACAGTTTTCTTTCCTTCTTCACTTTATAAATTGAATGTTTCCCGTAGTAATAATAAAATGCAAAATAAATAAAGTTAAATTATGTTTCATATCAACCTACCAATTTTTTTTGATCAAATTGTTGATTGAACCGTATGTTCAACACAAGTTGTAGAAAATGAACGGTGATGCATGGATTTCTCGAGTCACTGCATGTCATCGTTGTTTAAGTAGTGGCTTCCACTGTTTTATCATTTTTTTCGAAATGGGAATCAAAGTTAATCTCCGGGTGCACACAGACAAAGATAGCAGATGTGGATAAGCACTTCTTAAGAAAAGGAGTCTAGATCTTCTGTCTAGTTTTATAGTGTCTTATTGTGTCCAGTGAATCTCAGCCATTTATTTATGTGAATCCCACGTGAGTCCTGCATAAATAAATGTAGATCCTGCATAAATAAATAACTGAGATTTACTGGACACAATAAAACACCATAAAATTAGACAGAAAATTTTGTCTCTTGAAAAAAGAAGACAAGTTTTGTTCCTCGCATCACATTATTATTGGTGTCCTATCTAGGGTTTGACTAAAAAAGGCTCCTTTCCAACCAGATTTTTAAGTAGCCGTTGTCAGCAATTGTATCGGCAAAAATAATGTACTAATAATTCTATAATAGAACCTTTCTTGTATATGGTTTATACAGAATATTAATATACAAATCTTTTCTTAAAGTATTATGTTTCTATGATATCAGAACTATCGTTGTCCTGCACCTATCTCACAGGCCATTGTCATATCCTGCATATGTCTTGTCTTTGTTAAATCCATTACTATATGTTGCGTCCTCAAGAGGCAAGGTCACAAGTTATGAAATCATTGTTGAACCCATTGAGAAGGAAAAAGATCTTAAAAACTTCAAGGAACAACTAGAGAAATATGATTGTAAAAATCATCAAATTGTTATATGATTATATAATAAAAAGACACTTTGGTTGTTTTGAAATTGCAAAAATGCTTTTGGATATGCATGCTCGATGTTATTCATTAGCTAACCGCGTAACATAAAGAGATGAAGTTGTACAATATGCATATGATTTTCTTTCACATTTACAAGCTATTTGGATTAACTTCCTCCTCTAATTCAAATTGACATGATTAAAAAAAAGCTAAGATGTGTGCTCAATAATAGCATCGTATGAATGTTAGAAAACTCTTGATGTCCCTTTATTCTGAATTTGAACCAGTGTGTGGATCCCTGTACATTAATTGTGGTTTGTTTCCCAAAATCGAGGCCATTATCATCGAACATATATATGCAGTGATTAGGTTAGCCGCACTAAATTTTTATAGTTCCTTTGAAATTGTCTTCGCCGATATACAATCTACAAGTCTCATCCTCCAAGATAGGATAGGATAATTGTAATAATTGAAAATGACTAGGACATTGGATATCTAAATGTTTGATCGGGTTACTAGAAAAGTATCCTAAAAGTATAGTCCAAAATGGCGTAAGCCTTCCTTTCTCATTGCTGTGGCCACTATGTATCCCACTTAAGCCTTCTAAGTCTAATCTTTCTACTCTTCTTGATCAAATTGATAGCAATACATATTCTTTTTCGTATATTGACTATGTGTGATGTAATCATATGAGTTCTGCTCTTTCATATTCCAAAGATAAACAATCAGTTTCCCACGCACCCATTACATGCACTGTTGATAATTCTCGTGTACCCGTTAAAGATGTTGGTATTGTGTTTATTTCTAATCTTACATTAATAAACACCCTCGTAGTTGTTGAAATATAAAGAATATGAATTTGTCTTATATTGGAGAAAGAGAGGAAAGATAACTAACATATAAATTTAGTTGGTTACTCCACCTATCACCAATTGATTTTAGAATGGAACCTCATATAGACTTGTATGTGGTCTAACTTTCCTTCTCATATGGGCCCGTAGTCCCATTATAAATTTCAATATGATATCAAAGCCGGCTACTTTTATGTTAGTTGTTAATATCTCGAAATGATAGATTATATCACGTGTTAAACCTACACGTAAAAGGGGTGTGTTGAAATATAAATAATGGGAGTTTGTCCCACATCGGAGAAAGAGAGGAAAGAAGACTAATATATAAGTCTAGTGGGCTACTCCACCTATCACCAATTAGTTTTAGGATAGAACCTCACTTAGACTTGTATGTGATTTAACTTTCCTACTCAAATAGGCCCGTAGATCCATTGTAAATTCTAATAGTAGTTTTAAAATTATCACTTAATTTGATATTTATTGGTCAACTATGTTATCTTGATCTTGATGTTTATATTTTAAGTCATGATTATCATATGCCTTTGGGACATAGTATAAAGAGGGATGATTTTTTGAGCTTACATCACTATAAGAAAACCGCCGTTTAGCGACAAAAATTTCTGATGAAAAATGGTTATATTCTGTTGGTAATATAAATTAGCAATATAATCAACCAACGGACAACAGCGTTGTTAAAACGCTCGTAGGTAAATTTAATGACAGACATATTATGTAACCGTCGGTAATTATACCGACGGAAGGTTGGTGTGTGAACCGTTGGTAAATTTACCTACGGAATAAAATACTCCATCGCAATAATTTCCGATGGTAATGTTTACTTCGTTGGTGAATTTTTGACGGTTATAATTGTCCGTTGGTGAACTGTAGTTCAGAAAGTCCTGACGGTTTGCAATATTACCGACGGAACGAATTGTTTACATTGGTAAATATCTAACATTTACCGATGATTTTTTTTTCTGTCGGTAAATATAATGTATTTTACCGACTTACTTATATTTTCCATTGGTAAAGAAAACTAAAAGTTTTTTTTAAATATCCCGACATTTAATTTTATTTCATAATCTTATGATTAATGCATAATTTCAATAGTTATAAATTATTTGTGTATAATATTTTAATTTGTTTAAACAGAAAAATAATATAAAGTTAAAATTATCTTCATTGATAATAAAAACAATATAGTGTATATAATAAATCTTTGTAATTAAAAGCAAATGAGTACAATAATCCTAATGTCCTGGTGACTGCGGGTACTTTGAGGTGCTACCCCTTCCTTTCAACCCATCCACCTTTCTCAGCTGAGCTATGTAGTCCATCAATGTGTCTAATTTGGTCCGAAGCTGATTGACCTCATTGATTTGCGACTGTCTACTAGATGTTGCTGTATTGGATGTGGAAGATTATGAATAATATGTATTCACAAAAGAACCTATCCCGAAGATCCTTCCAAGATGATCCTTCCCACCCATTGCATCAAGATACGTCTGACTCTGATCAACAGCTTGTTCGTCCTGAGACTGGCGCTGAACGCTTTCTTATATTTTGTCATATTATGAGACAATGTTTATATTAGTAAGTGATAATTATTAAGAATTAATATTAAAGCATAAATTACACATACATTCAGTTCTCTACATCGACTATTGACGAATGTCACACCGTCATGCTTTTTAGTATGAATGTTCAAAAATAGTTGAGTAAGTGTAGACCTTATGCCCATAGATTTTTTTTTCATATTTAACCTAAAATTTTATATGTGAACTAGAATTTATAAAAATTTTGGCAGAATTTTCTCTATTTTTATGATATTTACCCCATGTTGAATAAAATAACTTAACACAACCATATATAGCATTAGTGTAATATCCTATGACCGATGGGAAGGATAAAATGGTAAATTTGGATTAGATGGTGAGTGTATATTATACATGCATAAATTGGCCTTTATATGGATATGATTCGTAAATTTTACAAATGCACATGATTGTACTTGCATTCGTGACAATTCCCGGCATCTGTGTCTATAAGTGAAATTTTAGTGAAAAAGGTGATTTTTGTGTTTGAAAAATAAAATTGGAATGATTTAAGTGTATTCTGTATAAAATTGCTAAGTGAGTACCAATGAGATTTTCGGTACAGATAAATGGCTGTCAATTTGACTCTATAAATTAAAGTCATGATTTAGAAATACTTTTATTATGCGCCATTGAAATTTGGAGAGGTTTATGAAAGCCAAAGTGAATAAATTGATTGAATTGGAAATTGATAGGCATGAAAGAGAGTGATTCTGAAAGAATTGAAATTTCAATTCAGTCACTAAGAGTTGAAATTTTCTAAATTGAAATTGAGAAGTTAAAAGAATTGGTATAAGGGCAATTTGGACAAGATACTTAAGATTATAAGGCTTAAGGTTAAAGGCAGGGGGCAAAATGGACTTTTCACATTTAGAAAGGGCATAAAAAGAAGGAATTAGGGTTTTTGAATTAGAAAAGAGGAAGAAGTCGTGGGAGAAGAGGAAGAGATGAGGAGAAGGGATTTTTGACGAATTCATGAACAGTTTAAGGTTTTTGAAAGCTAGATCAAGTAAGTTTAAGCCTCTTTCCTCTTGATTTATTGATTGATTCATAGTTGTGAATGTTAAAAAGTGATAGAATGGGTTATGTATATGTTTGGTTTAGGGTTTCCAATTATGGGATGAATTTTGATGCTTTGTAAATGATATGGGTTTGAAATGAGTGGGAAAATATTGTATGAGTGTTTTTTTGGGATTAAGATGAGTTAGGTTTTGAAAGATGAAGAATTTGATTGTAAATCGTTGAAAAATTAAGTTTCGGAAGGCTTACGAGGCTCGCACTTCGCGACGTGTTCATGCGCACGCCGCGGCGCAGGCGAGTGTGAACGCCGCGGTGCACGTCGTGACGTAGGCACGCCGAGGCACAGGCGAGCACGCACGTCACGACACAGGCTAGTGTGCACGCCGCGGCGCACACTTGTGCCCTCACCGCGGCAAGCTTTTGGATTTCGCCGCGGCGAGCTACTATTCCCAAACAAGTTATGTTTTTATTTTTAAGCCCTAACTTTTTATACCGATATTCAAATGAGATAATTACTAATTTGTTATGAACTAGAGACTAAGGTCTGCACATTATGAAGAAGAGAAGTGTTGAATTGGTTTTTAAAAAGTTCTTAATTTTAGATGGAAGTTTAGTGTAAAGTATGGTTTCGACATAATGATAGTCCGTATATGTTGGACATTGATTTGCAGATTTCTGAAACAAAGTGAATGATTTTATTGTCTATTGGGTTATGATATTGAGGAAAGTCAGTGACGGAAAAATTGTTGGGTTAGTGCCGGGAATGTCAAGAAAATGCATAGTACATATTGTTAAATTGCTTCATGTGCATTATTTCTAAATGGGACTATGTTATAATAAATGTATTTGGACTTGTGATAGAGGCACATTTGGAACGTCAGCCCACCGACGTTGCCGGGACTCCCAGGCATTAGCGCGGAAGTCAGGTGAGTGACCTAGATGGTCCTTCAATTATTATGTGTATCATAATTATGTGATTATGATTATGTAGAGAATAATGGTGGGATAGAGTTTGATTGTGAATTCCGGACTGAAGGTCTGGAGTATTGAAGTGATATGATATAGAAGTGTTATGGGTATGTGAAATTGTGATTTTGTGTTTTTAATGTGACAAATTGTGAGCCAATTGTCCGAATGTGGAAATTTGGAAATGATTGAGATATATGAATATGTGAATAAAGTGATTGAATTGTGGCATAT
>JANIPM010000009.1:34461446-34480079 GCA_027478405.1 Erythroxylum cassinoides
AAAATTAAATTACAATATGGTAAAAATGGAAATCAATATTAAATATTAATATGATATTCTTAAAATCAAATTTAATATTAATACCAATGATTGTATAAGTGTAAAAATAAATTGAGTTAAAAATGTTATTTATTCTTTTTATTAATCTCTTTAAATATATATGATTTTAGAATTTTTATGTGGTCTCACAAAATTGAATTTATTAGGTATAAAATTTATAGTAATTTATGTATATGATATATTAATTTAGCAAAATTGGAATATGTAATAAAAGGCATAGTATTGGCGACGATTATAAATTAGTAGCCAAAGATTCAACTATTGTTGAACTTTTTGGTGATGATTTATGGGATGATCGCCAAATGTTTCAAAATGTGAACCCAAAAGGTGATGATTTTGTAAATTGGTAGGCAAATATTTGCACACCAATTAATATGTGGTGATGTTTTGTGGAATCATCACCAAATGTTTATTGTATGAAAAAGTTTACCTAAAGGGTGACAATTTGCTAAATTGGTAGCTAAATCGTCAACTTCTTATTAACATTTGGCGATGATTGTTGTGATCATTACCAAATGTTGCTACATGAAAACAAAGAGTATACGACGTTGTTTGTTCAACGACAAATGATGTCATTTTCCAATATGTTTTATCAAAGACTCAACTCCCCTTAAATTATTTCACTCTCTCCTTTCCTGCACCTTTGTCCTTCTGTCTTCTCCAGTCATCGACATTTTGTCTTCTTCATTTGCGTCCTTTTGTCTTCTGTAGTTATCCCTTGTGTCCTTTAATCGAGGTTAGTTGTTAAGTATTTGTTCTTTGGTTTGTTTTGTGCTTCCATTTTTGGTGTTTTGAGCTGTGATGTTGCACAATTTTAGCATGGTTTTTTTAGTTGTTTGTGTTTATTTGGATTGTCTATGGTTGGATTTTATTATGGATGTCTTACTGTTGGTGAAGAAAGGGAAAAGACGTGAATTTTCTTAGTTAGTTTGGGATGAATTTCTCATGTTTGTAAAGTGTTTGATGAAAGTTCTATTACGGTTTTGTTAAAGTGTTGCATATGTTCTATACGTGTAATTGGTATATATCTCATGCTTCTATTGACATTATATCAATAATTGATTGTAAGAGTTTCAAATGTTAATACTAAGATGTTGAATGCATATGCAAGTTTGTTTATAGTGAAATTTGCCATAGTGAGAAGAGAATAAGAGTTAAACAATAACCAATAAAAATTCATTTATCTGTTTTCTAGTTGAACTTTTGTAAGTTATATTTGGTGTTCAAAATATAAAACCTATAACTAAACACTTTGAAATAAATAATCCTTCGTTTCTTCTCATGTCAAAGCTCATATTAATGTTTCATTTATAGCTGGTCTTATATAAAATTAATTGGATATATGATATGCGGTTGCTATAGCTAATACTCAGAACTACTTTGGGAGTTTATATTCATTTATCATTAAGGTTTTCACATCTTACAATGTTCTATTTTTTCTCTTTCAATAACTCCATTTTATTGAGGGGGTCAATAGTTAAAAAACATATATTTTGGTTTTGTTTGTTATTTAAGCAAACTAACACATAAATGTTAAACATTATATAAAATACTACTTGGATTTGTTAGGATCCATTAGCTTATTAAATCTTAGACATATTTTAGCCGGGACATAGTTTGAAAGCATTGGAAAGTGATTTGAAATTCATTATACATCATTTATTGATCAATTGGGCAAGTTAATGTTGGGAAAATGATAAGGATTTAACAATATAGATAACATTTTAAAGATCCATGATAATGATCTCTTACTCTTGTTTTCTTATTTTCTAGTTGTTTTTTATTATTTAGTTATGAAATAATTAGGTTGATAATTTAGGTTGGATGGACCCTAGGATTTGATATATTAATTTCATGAATATTTTGGTTTAAATAATTCCTAACTTTCTCGAGATTTATCTATCTTCTACAATTGATTGAATTGAGGAGAAAAAGTGAAAGATTAAGTTATTTTATACATACATCAAGATTTAAGAGAAGAGATGTATGAGAAGATCATAATATAGATAAAGAGAGTTAACCATCTAATATTAAAGAGAGAGCCACAAGATCGTACTTTGTTTGTTTAGGCTGGTTTATGTCCATGACTTTGTTAAAGCACCTATATCTTCACTTTATAGTTGTGTATATCACTATAAAGTGACAATATCATTAGTGAAACTAGGATTACGGCGTTGTGCAAAATATATAAATACAAAACTATTGAACAATTTATCATATTAAATCCAAAAATGTCATTTTCATAGGCCTTGTTTTGTGTTGAAGAGTGTCGATAAGTGTCTAACTTCGTCCTTCTTCTTTGTACTTTGCGGTTGTCTGTCTGTCTAGGTAAGTCATCTAACTATTGTGTATCATATGTTCTGTTTTAATAGTGCCCCTATTTGTGTTTGGATTTTGTCAAGTTATCAAACTTAGTATGCGAACTTGTAATTGATAATTTGGGACTAGTAACATAATGCACCTACAATTATAGACACTCCTTTGAATAATAAACCATAGGATGGTATATAAGCTAGAAACCTGTGATGTAGCTCTCATGAGGCTTATCGGTAAAATATTCCACGACCCTAGAAGTCATAGCGAGAACTTACTTTCTCGATTCATGTGATGTAACAATGTCATGTACCATAGTGTTGTTTAGATTCAAACTTAATTTACGAACTTAGAGTGATTAATGGAGAAGTATTAACATTAGAAATTCACCTACAATTATGAACAATCCTTTACATAATAAACCTCTTGGATGGTGTATAAGCTATAATGCAGCTCCCATGAGGCTTATTAGTAAAATATTCCACAAATCTAAGAGTCACAGCGAGAACTTGCTTTTTTGAATCATGTGGCATAACAATGTCACATACCATGGTGCTTATTTGAATTCAAACTTTGAAAATGAACTTGTAGTAATTAATCATTATGTTATATAGAATGAGGATTGCATTTAGTAATTAAGTTATTTACTTTTAATTATATAGTTAGATGGACAAAAGTTGGATGTCTCCTAAGAAATGGTCCACTGAATACTTATAAGAAGTTAAAAGTTTCATGCAATTGGTAAAAGATCACATGGGTGTTGAATGTTGTATTCATTTTCCATGCATAGATTTCTTAAATGTGACACTCACAGTTAAGATGTGGTATATAATCAATTGCTAATCCGAGGCATAGATAAATTCTATACTCCATGATTTCATCATAGCGAACGTTTAAAAGTAAGCAGTAGTAGAAGTGTTAGTACAAATGTTGATGACAGTAACAATAACATTTAATTATATTTTATTGTTTATTTAAAATGCTTCTAATTTATAATTATATTTTCATGTAATAAATTATAAAAAAAGAAAATATAAATATTAAATACAATAACATGGATTAAAAATGTCACCAATAATATGATAAATTTTTTTATAATAATGTTTATTAAAAATTAAGAACGTAGCTAAAAAGATTTGTTTATGTTTTTAAAATCGTCTCAAAAAAATTTTAGCTATATTTTGAAAATTTTCACTAATAACTTTTGAATGTGTTTCCAAAAACACAACAAACTTTTTTTTGCTATAACTGCTATATCGTTGCCTATAATTTTGGGTGACGATTCAAAATTCATTGTCAAATATTATTAGCTACGTTAAAGGTAATGTAGCTAATAACATTTAGTTACGAAAACTAAGCATACTAAAATATTATTGGCGACGATTTTTTGTATCGTCGCATATCTCTTTTCGCCACTTATGTTGCTCGTAACAAAAAATTTTTCGTGACGATTTAATAAAAATGTCACCTATACTATTTTGCTACTGGGATTTTGTGATGATTTAATATCATCGTTAAATACTAAATTTCGTTGCTGAAGTCCCTTATAGATTTAGAATTAGTTTACTGAATTATTTTAATAGACTTTGCTTATAAAATTTTGTTAACACACTCATACAAACTTTATTACGTAATTAAAAATTATTTATACCATAATCTGTGTCAAAATTAAAAAATAATAAAATATATTCAATCTTAAAAAGTATTTTTTAAATAATTTAAATATGAATACTTAAAAAAGAAAAATCTTATATGAAATACATGTTTTATGAAAGAAGAATATCAATTCAAAAGAAATAAATTTCATGCGCATGGTTGTACCACACAAGAATGGAAGAACGCGCATTTTATGATGCAGATGATCCATACATGTATGAAAAGGAATGACCATATATATAGGCCACGTAAAAATGGTGAAGACGCATCAATGAAATTGGCCGACATATATGTGCGCGTGGATAGAACAAGAACAAAGAATTAATGCATATTCGTGGACATGGATAGAAGTACTCTAGAGTCTGTAGTGTATATTTTAAGATTAGGCAGAACAGGCAAGGGAGGGATGCACTTTAAGCCTGAAAATTCCGTTGCATGTGGAGTACGTGTCAGTGCCAAGTAGCCAGCAGTGGCGTCCGTGCATTTCAGCCATTCTTTTCATTACACAATTTACTTGGCCTTTGCCATCTTCGTAAGGACATGTAATTTATTCAGCAATTTAACTACGTAAACTCTAACTCCATTAGTGGAAATGGATAGAACGGAATCTGAATATATAAGTGGATAAAAGTAGAGAAAAAAAGTAAGGCATGTTGCTGAGGATGCATTTAGAATTGAAAGAGATCCGATAGCAGATTCAAGCAATCAGGAAGAGAATTCATCGAGCTTTGAGAGATTTTATATTTAACCCTTCTTCCTGTTGATTTTTAAGTATCACCATCATGTAACAAAGATCAAAAGATTGAGTCATATACATGTATAATATGATTGAAGAAATATATTTAATACCAAGAGGTTGAAAGGACTCATCTTTTAACATCCTTATAAATTGTAAGCAGTGCACAACATAAGCAGTAATACGTACAATCATTGGGGGAAAAAAAAAAGAGAAGCACTAGAATCAAAAGCCTCTCTTGCTTTCCCATTAAAAGAAAGGCAAGGAAATATGTCTCCGTTATATAGAATTATTGCTCGATTATGTGATAAGGTCTGATAATTTCATGGTAGTGAATTAGAATGAATTTGTCCCCAAATTTTCTGTCGGATGCGAGGAATACGTTGACGGGACCAATGCCTGAAAGTTGGAAAAGATTGGATAAACTCTTATCTTTCCCACATCAGCCAATTGATGCTCTACAAGGACAAATAACCAATAATACGCATGACATGTATCCTGGGAAAAAAAGACTTTAAAGATGAACAGCTTTTTAGGAACCTATACGTCATACATGCAGTCATATTAGGCTTTGTCGAAATAATATTCTCTGCTTTGATGATGAGGCATGACGCAGACACTAGTCATTATCATCATAAGTAGGCTAATGTTAATCAATGAAGGGTTCATTATAAGGGAAGAAGAAGAACCCCTTGGACCTTCAACTTCAAGAACCCTTTGACATTCCAAGCCAACTTCTGCTAACATTCGTTATGAAATTCTTCCCTGTTGAAAGATTTAAAGTTCTGATCAAGAATTATTCTCCATCCACGTTCCGTTATCCGTATGGTTATGAGATCTTCGATGCATATCTAAAGAATTTCTGTATGCAATGGAGTTGAACCGAAAGCTTGTTGATCTACAGTTCTATATTAATATATTCGTAATGTTCTTATTCTTCTTCCAATGTTTTTATTTTTTCTTAAGTTGTACGGATGGTCTTGAATGGGCTTTGGTTAGGGATGATCGAAGCCGACGGCAAGTTGTTTATAGCATAAAGTGTCACCGTCTAACAAATCATGAGTGGCAATTTTTCTTATCCAAATAAATATCTTTAAGGAACTTTCTCTTTTTATCTTTGTATTATAATTCTTTGAATAGGATTTGGTTTTTGAAATTGATCTTGCCTTTACGGATTAAACAATCCAATCCACCACCCTCACCATCCCTTATAAATACGACCAAATGAATCTCAGACTCCCACATCTAAATCTCAGTAGTCAATACATACATACAAACTACTTTGCAGTCTCACTAACTTGTCCAGTTTCTTTCTTGACATAGCTTGTCAGCTTCTTTTAACTAATTCTTTTCTCCACAGCAAATTTAGTTTTCTTTTCATTTGCTAGGTGTTTCAAGCAAAAGGGTTTCTTGATATGGACAGGGTGAGAGATTTGGCGTCGAAGAATGCTGCTGTGATCTTCACCAAGAGCTCATGTTGCATGTGCCATAGCATCAAGAGACTTTTTTACGACCTCGGAGCAAGCCCTGCGATTCATGAAGTTGATAGGGATGCAAATGGAAGAGAAATGGAGTCGGCTTTACGAAGTCTTGGGTATAACCCTACTGTTCCAGCAGTTTTTATTGGTGGAAGATATGTTGGTTCAGCTAAAGATGTGTTGTCCCTGCACTTGGATGGAACTCTCAAACAAATGCTCAAAGATGCCAATGCAATCTGGTTCTAGCGCCGTTTGAACAAGATAGCCCCATGAATGTCTCTTTACTTCTACTAAAGTAACGGAACTAAGAGCGATATATTATTAGCCACTACACCTATATAAGTTGAAAACAATGTTGTAGTAGGGGCTTTGCTTTTTCTTCAATTCCCTGACTGCATTGTAATGCGAACATGTAATGCTCTACAATAGTTCCCCGAAAAATTTCGAGAGGCACTTCTAAAAAATCTGCATCGACCTTTCAAATCTGTGGATGCTGTAGAAAACCTGGCAAAACACACTTGTCGAGCGCTATTGCAAGTTCATAAACTTTATCAGATTCTTACTTATCAACATAATATAATAAGTGTCCGGACAACAATTAATTACAACCTAATAATAGAAAATCCATGCTTAAAGTCAGTTGGGTGAAATTCTTGCAGGAAAATGCTTACTAGAATTGTCCCTATATGTGCAAAGTAGATCTCCTATAAGAATAAAGTTCTTCTATGAATGGCTTTCTGATGCGTAAATGGAGATGCTCCATCATACACTTGTCCACTAATTGCCAAAGTTGATCCCCATATCTTGAAGTGGAAATTGCAGTATTTATCATAGCTAATCCACATGGTGATGCAGATCCATCATATCAGTCTGACAGAAAATTCTTGTAGTTAAACGAATTAAATTTGTCGTTCTTCATCACTTAGTTCTTCTTACCTCGTATTTTTTAAGATTTCCCAACTTCCTATTCTTAAAAATTAGTTATTCAGTTATTTCGTAAATGCCTTGTCTCCGTGGAGTGGATGAACAGAAAGTTGATTCTGGAACTTCTTTGTCTCCCATGTATTCTCCCATATCCAAAATGCTGTTCCTTTTCTAAAGCATGGAGGCATACTAATACCATGATGCTCGAGCATATATTGGTGTGCGTTGCATGAATCATGATTGCATCAATGAGATTGCAACCCCGTCTATTCACAACATTAATCCTATAAATATACTTTAGCATATATGAAATAAAAAACTCCCTATAGGGTGGTCGAGTTGGTGGAGCAAAGGAGCATGGGATTAAAAGGTCCTATTTTTAATTCTCCCTATATACGCTCTCTCGATCGAGCTTGTCGTACAAGACTTGCCTAGTACGAAGTACCCAATTGACATGATTTGCAGACTATTGCATCAATCCAGAAGTTTACCCAGTGCACATTCAAAGGAGTAGCAGCTGTGAGTTCCTCCAATTGAAAAAAAATGAAATAAAAGTTTAACCGTGCCAATAGGTCAACTTGGGTCTGAACTTGAATTTTTTAAATAATTCAATTGATTCAAATTTAATCAGACTTGATTTAGTACGATTGATTCATAGCTCAATAGAGCTTTGAATTGACTTGAAAAGTATGAGATGGATCAGATCTCGAACCAAAATTTAGGTTTAGATAAGTTTTAGTCGAAATAGGTCTCGTAAATTTAAAGCTCAATGTTTTTATTAGACTTGAACTCAATTTTAAACTCAATTAAATTAAATCTTGTTTATTGATTTGAAGTTAGGTACAAACCTTTTTCTAACTTAAAAAAGTTACTTATGCAGGACAATATGGCTCTATTAGTAAGAAGATTCTTCAAATATTCTTTAACAGTTAGGCCCTGTTTGGTTGGCGAGAAAGTAAAGTGAATTTGGAATCTGGTTCTTCAAAAAATAAATTTATAGAAAGTAAAGATATTCACATAGTTGGATACTTATAAGAATTCTAATAGAAACGTTAGGTGAATTCTTATTATAGTGTTTGGTTTGCAACAATATTTCATGGAATGTAATTTAATTTTGACTTGTGTTTTTAATTATATCCTTACTAACTGAATAAAGATTGAAATCGTTAAATAATGTTAATTTGTAATACAAGTAATACTATTAAACGCTAATTTTTTTTATATATATTCTAATCATATAATACTGTTATATCATAAATATAGTATTGAAAAATACTAAAAATCCTCAACTGAGTACAAAGATACATCTTAAAAACTAATTACTTTTCAAATATGCCTTAGATAATTTAGTCTTAAGTAATTTAGTCTAAAGTGCTACTGATTGAAAAAAAATAGCAAGGGCAATATCATAATTGCTTTCATAAATTAAACAAAAACTACACAAAAGTTAAGTAAGAAGGAAAAATATAAACCTAAAAATTGTCGATTGAAACTTCTGAGCAAAAATATCCAAAATCCTACTAACGGTAGAACAATAAGAATAGTTGAAGAGGAGGTAGGGTTTTATAAAAGAGTTATCGTAGAGTTAAGAGAAAATGAATGGTTGAATTGACTAATGTATTTTTTAGATTAAATTCCTGAAGAAAGTAATCTAAATATTAAGGGGATTATTGGGATTTAAAATCTAAGTAAAGTGCTACTACTTTTCCTATATTGAGAAAGTTTTTAATTTCCTAACTACTCAAAAAAAATGAACCAAACGTGATAATATAAATTTTAGAAAAAAAGATTACTTTTTCAAGCAAAAATTCATACTAACCAAACAAAGCCTTAGAGTATTTAGTTAAAGCCTTTAGATTCTCTTTAAGTATTGTCACATCTCAGACCTAAGTCAAGTTTATTGAACTCATAACAAATCACCACTCAATAATAGGATTCAATCACTTAAGTGTTACCATTAAGATTAAATCAACATACCGACTCACAAATCTAGAAAAATTAAAAAAAATCTATGTCATATCAAATATTTCAATTAGTATAATTATGATAAAGTACATATGCTTCATAGGTCTTAAAAAATAATTAAGTAAAATATGGTCTACTTTCTATCTAGTAATTCCATTAAATTTAATTATATAAAATCACGCTCAAAATTCAATCAAGTCTATGTATTCCTCTTTAGGCTTTTTCACTTGAAATAACATTTAAGAAGATAATATATACTAAAAAAGAAATAAAAGTAAAATACCATTGCATTATCTTTATACATTCAAATTCTTATCACCCATAACAAGAAAATAACATCTTATTTGGGTTATTCTCTTGTTACCCAAACTTGAGTCACCTTTAACTTAACCTGACCCAACCACCAATATATGGCCTAAATTTGTTGCGAAACTTGATTAGGCTTGGACCATTATGAAAATAGTGTTATTTTAGTGACATTTATTGGATAAATTGGAGCCTTTTAAGCTAGATCAATCTAACCTTGAACTCGGTCAACTTAAACATAAGTTATTAATTTCAGGCAATATCAAACCAAAATTGCCACAATATATATTACGAAAATATTTTATAATATATTCATAACTAAAGGCAAGTAACAACTATCACATATAATGCCTTATATCCTATGAGATAGACACCAAATGATACATTATGACCAATGAAATAGTATAAGCCCTACTTTAGCATTAGAATAGAGGTCTTATTAAATCAAATGATTATCTTGTTCTAGTACCAAATAATGGATCTCAACTAACCAAATGTTTTCTACTTTATTTTAACATTGGATCATAAGTTTCAACCAATTGAATGACATTTATGTTATTTGGAATCAGATGATATATTACGACTAATCACTAAACCTCACACATCTCATAACAAAACAAATCACCCTTATATGACCTTAAGGTACATCAAATATCTCATACCAATTTTTTAAATATGCCAACCACATTTTACAACTATTAGATAACTAAATATAACCTATATGAATGGCAATAGGCTAAGCTAGGTTTGAGTCACTTATGGCCTAAACCTAACCTAAAAATTTTGTTAGGGACCTAATTTGAGCCTAGAGCTCGCATTCCAAGCTCATGCTTGAGCTCGATCAAGTTTAATAATTTGCACCACTTCATCTATATATCATGTAAATTATATTCAATTATGTAAAAAAATTATTAAATAAATGCACGATAATTAATAAATAAATACAACTTCATCATCGAATATTTGTCAAAGAAATTTTCCATTGGGTGAATGGTTCTCCATACCTATCACAATATAAAAATGAAAATATAAGATAATATGAAAAATGATTGCTAAAATTTTAAAGACAAAAGACTTATATATCGTAAAGGATAGAGTTTACCTTGAATATTTTGAACATCTAATCAATATAGGGCATACTTTAGCTTCAACAGTCTTAAGAAAAAGTCGACTACGATAAGGACTCATTATTCGACTACTAGTACTGACAGTAAACATTGGAATTTTTAGGAGGTCTTATGCAATTACTTGCTTGATCATATACTGACCTCCGTGTGACTTTAATATATCAAATTGCTAATTATCAACAAGGTCACAATATTTGCAATTACTTGCTTGATCATATACTGACCTCCATGTGACTTTAATATATAAAATTGCTCATTATCAACAAGGTCACAATATTTGCATGCAAATATTATACACCTCTATCTTACTGTAAGTATTGAATTTGTCTATCATCCACTTTGTCATAGCCTAAATCACCTTATTGGAACAAAAAAATCCAATCAAATAATGCTAACTTAATGACATATGTAGTTAAAGCAAATATGTGAAGTTGGATATTTTGTTCTTAAAAACAACTTAGTAACATGAAATAAAACTGCCAACTTCACACAAATTGCTTTAGTTCACTCTCATTGCTCTTGTATAGTATTGATAAATAACTACATCAAGAATCTCTTTATCTCAGCACCTTAACATACTTGGCCGCCAACTCTAACATCTTGAGTATTGAATTCTATTTAGTTGGACAATCCAAAATTAATTTCTTTGTACACTGATTACTATGCAGTTTCTTCAAATTTTTAACTTGTTTGGGTGTTACACCCTAATATACTATATTATTCTAGATTGCCTTTACACTTTCCTTTATTATGTCCAACTCGTCTATCACTATTGAATTCACAATATATGTGAAATAACATATATGAATAACCTTCCATCCATCGATAAACTCCCAAACTACAATTTAGTCTTCATTTTTTCTTTATCGTAGCATCATTTGTGCTACATTTGTCTATAGTTATGCTTAAGATACTAATGTCAATATTCCAATCAAGAAAGTACTTAGCAATTAAGGTTGTCATCCCTTCATTTGTATGTAGCACTAGCACATAAATAAATATATCATTTAAAAACAAACAAATATTAATTACATAATTAACAAATGATAACAAAATTAAAGAATATTATTTACCTCAAAATTCAACTATATAAAGTCTAGTATTGTCAATATAATGTGTTTTCATCTTCATATAACTCTTCTTTTGGTTGTTAGTCATTCACATATCATATGTGATGGAAAATCTTCTATGAATACTCTATAATATCTTCAATATCGAATTCTTTTAATCTTCTTAAATCTTAAAGACGTTTTTCTTCATGGTGTTATGAGTTGGGATCTTGAAAGTCAGTTGGAATGATGTGATAAACATGCTGAAGTTTTGAATATTAACAATAGAGGGTGGATACTCATCATCAATGATCATCTTGACTGGAAAATGCTTTAATCTGTTGTGGTCATAAATTATGGTAGTCATTTTCCTCTTTCCTTTTATTAAGTTGGGGTAAAAAATGTTTGATCTTCTAATACCATATTTCTTTTGTTATAGGAGTTTATGTGTATCTTGAAATGGGATATTAAAACCTCTAATCAATATCTTACGAAAATACTTTCAATAAGCCTTTTCAACTTTATCACTTGATATGCTCTTGATGATTATAGATATCACTTTTTAAGCTAGAAAAATTTTAGCCTAAATTATTTCTTCGCTTGGTATATTGTCAAATATTAGATTAAAATTCCCCATTTTTTTACCTTATGATGTGAAATCATTATTCTTATCAATGTAAAATAATAATAAATAAGATATTATGAACATAAATGTTTAACCATGTATGCTTAAGTAGTAAGGCTAAAATAATGAAAGAACATAGATGAAAGATTATTAAAAGTATATGACAATAGAGCTATATAATCAACCAAAGAATGTTTTAATATATGAATATATAAAATGTAATATTTAAACAAACAAGACACGATATATTGCAAGTTCTAACCAACTTAGAATAAGAAGAATAATTATTAATAACCCCCTATGAATTACTACACAGTGTAATTTGTTTACTAAGCAACACAAAGTATGAATATTCAATATATTACTTTAAACAATTCTTACTAAATGTCAGATTATGCTAAAGGATTCATCAAATATTTGAACGATAGAACACCTTACCATATATGCAAACACCAAGGAAAAATTTTTGTTATTAGGTTCACTTAGTTCAAAGAAGCTTATTATCATTTATGGAGTAAGTATCTTAAGGATGCCTAATAACTTCAGCGTGAAGTAAAATTAGCATTTTATTCACTTTAAAAGGCTCACAACTTGAAAAGAAAACCATATATCTTCACCAAAGGATGACAAAACTATATAATATTCCCTTATAGTCTTTTATTATCTAATAATGAACTTGTGGATCTCAGTGAGATTTCTACTGGGTGTTGTTATTGTTACAACTTTTGGACATCAAAGTATGACATTTATATAGCTTATCTTCTTAAAACTTGAGATATAAAGTAGATGTCATGATTTAGAATTAATTAAACTAGGCCTAGACTAAAGCTTATGAAGATGTTGAATTATTAATTCAAGAATTTAGAACTATCTATAAAAGAAGTGAAAACATGTTAATCATTCACTAAATAGATTATATTCATGGAAAAATACATGGTAGCAAAAAATTCTTTGTTGAACTTTGTTTTAATATGAGATCCATTACATATGTACCATTATTTGTATAGCTAAACACTATAACATTTTCTATAATTAAATTATTTGAATTTTCAAGTTTTACCACCTATAATATATGCAACATCTTATTTGCATCAGATTTTAAAAGAATGAAAAATTTGAGAAAAGGGTAAGTCTCATATAGAATTTAGGTTAAGTTATATATCTTATAATCTCCTTTCTAGGGTACTTTTAGGGTTAAGTACTAAGAACTTCATTAAAATAGGTTTTACTTGCCATATCTAAATTAAATAAACAAGTTTATATATTTACGTGTTCAATTTAATAATAAAAGGTCACTAAATTTAATTAAAATAGGGGAATAAACAAAGTTCCACTCAAATCCAATTCAATAAAATTAAGAGAAGGATAAGCAAAGTAGTGCAATATAATTAATAAAACATGTTATATTAAAAAAGATGACAACCTTTATCCCATTTAGGGTTTCATAGGAAATAATAAGGAAAAATAACTTTTCTCTATTCCATCATCCTTTATTATAATTGAAATATATACAACAAGAAAAATATAAAACAATATAGTTCCACAAAAACACAAATTAAACATAAAAATCAAGTTCATAAAATAAAGATTAAAATGGGCCATAGCAAAGATAAACTAACCTAACTCTTAATGATTACTTGCTAAGTTTAGCTCTAATTTTTAATCCAATAGCAACACCTTGCATAAATTGAAGTAGTTCCTCCTACTTCATCTAAAGTCATGAAAATAAAAAGAAAATTTAAACGATTCATCTTTATTTTTATTATAAAAGAATAGAAAGAAACACAATTAAGCATCTATAGAGAGTGAAAGTCCAAAAAATGCTTAAATAAATCATTATGTGATTCCAACTTAATATAACCATTAGCTCAAACCATACAGAAATGAGTAAAGGATTATGGTATCATCTTATTTTAGAAATAAGATGATACCATAACATTTTCTTTCTAAGTGGATCTCTTACTTACCTCTTTTAGTAATTCTTTCCAAATAACGTTTTTTAGCTCTAAATCACTACAAGAAATCCGTCGATTAGAGATGGAAAATGATAAAATTTCATCGGTAATAAACTAATGGCCAAATCTGTCAGTGGTTCAACCATAGGTAAATTTATCGATGGAGAAAAAGAAACCGTCGTTAAATTTGTCAACGCAATATTTTTAGACAAAAAGAAGACTTATCATCAGTAAATATCTAACAATTTACCGACGGATGTTAAGTTTCTGTCGGTAAATGAAAACACACCTAAATGGAATTCGCTATGCCTTTCAGCTTCACTACAATTGAAACTAAAGCTGCCAAACTGAAAGTACCTGACAATTATACATTCCCCTCAAAACAAATCAAGCAAAATGGCTCATTGAAATATTCTTAGATCTTCTATAGCCTTAATAGACTTACAAGAAATATACAAGAAGCAAAATTCTAGATCAAAGACATGCCTATAAACTAACATAAAGATGAGGAGAGCTTAAAGAAAGATTGAGGATGCGTACTAACAAGGATTCAGTAGAGTATTCAGAGAGTTTCCCTTTACTGGAGAAAACAATCAAAGCGATGTCAGCATCATAAAGCACAGAGATCTTATAGGCTTTCTTCAACAATCCTCATTTATTCTTCAAAAAAAAAAAGAATTCAACACACAAATCAATACTATATATCACAATCAAAAACCCACCAAGAAAGAGTAATAAAGAAACCAGAGAAGAAAGAAGCAAAGAAAGAAACAAACTTTAGTTCTAGAGGAAGTCACCAGACGAGAGAGGAAGTCATCGGAGTAGGAAGAAGATCGATGAGCGCCAAAGAAGAAATGAAGAAGATGAACCAGGGGGAGGGGCTTTCGGGTGTCTTAATTGTGATTTCAAAACAACGTCGTTTGGTGTTAAACCAAATGATATCATTTTGTTTAAGTAAATAACGTTCAATAGCTCGTATACGAAGTTTACTAACGAAATTTTTTGTCACTAATTTCCGTAAAAAATTTTAAAATTTATTATACCGCCTTTAATTCCCACATTTTTTACCGACAGTAATGGTTCCGTTGGTATACTTCCCTCTATATTTAGTGACAGATATTAAGTTTTCGTCGCTAATTTCAATGTAATTATCGACGGGAACTTTTACCGTCCCTAAAGTCCATCACTAATTTTTCTGGGATGATTTCCCTCCATATTTGGTGACGAAGATTAGAACTGTCTACTAAACAAGTTTTTTTCCCGTCAATTTTAGCGATAGAAATAGGGTTTCTGTTGCTAATTTGCAACAATCTGTGTTTCGTCGGTAATTTTCCATCATTAATTCTTACTTTTCTTATAGTGAATATTGACATATTCAAGTTCAATTAAATAAGAAGAAGAAAAATGACCTAATAAAGTAAGAGATTGAGAGAGATAATTGCTAGGAAAGTGGAGAGTTTAAAGACAAAAAGAAAAAGAGAGCTAGGGAGAGATGAGAGGTAGAATGAGGTTGAAAGATACTAAGAGAGAATGCTAAGACTGGAGTGGTAAAGAGACTAGGAGATTTTTACATCGTTGTTCATTGGTAATGAAATTATGTTGTTTTATTTGTTAAATAAAACGACATCATTTTATGTATATTTAGATTTGAGCTTTGGTTGGCAAGGATGGTAAAGCCAAAAATATTTATAAAAAGAGTTTATTCAAGCTTGAAACTCGACACATTTGGTCCAAAATCTAACTTTGGTTTAGGCTAAACTAAACCAAGTTTAGGTTATTTTTCCAAGTTTATTCACTAGTCATTTAATTCATAAATCTTAAATATGAGCAAAGAACCCCTTCAAATTGTATCAATCTCATTAAATTCTCAACTTATTAGAACCCTTATATTGGGTTTTTACAATTTTTGTTTCCAAAATCAAAGACATGAAACATAGTAATAGTATAACATCATATAAATCAACAATCAAAGAGCATATGATAACAAATCATATGAAATTACACATAGTAGAGTAAAATATTGTCATATAGGAAAAATTGAGATAAATAGATAAGACAAAATTATCCATACTATATTTAAAGAACTATAATACCATGTCTAAATGAATCACTTTACTCTACCTACCAAAAGAAGCTTAATAATGTATCTTATTATGATAATCACACAAGTGCAACACATAATGGTGTAGACTAACTAAATAATTCTATATACATGTGTAAGGTAGATTTTAACTAATTCACCTGAATACACACCTAGATCTTACCTCGAATAGAGTTCCCAAACAATAAAATGGCATACACCTTACTCTAATGATGGCAAATAGGTCCCAACCAACCATACTCATTAACATACCTCATATATATACACAATAATCACTCTTTAAGGCCTTAAAGTACATAAGCAACAAGATTTATTTATTTAAATTATCGAACAAGCATATGACGTAGTCATCTAAGGAAATGTATCATTAATATAACTTCAAAATAATTATAGTTGTTGATGCACCTTAATCATAATTTACACGTATGCTTGTCACTATACGCCCATGATTTACTTTGGCATTATCTAACCCTCAAAACCATCAAATTAACAAAAAACCTAATTATACTTATTAAATATCTACCTAGAAACTCCCAAAGTGTGTTGGAATTAAGTAAAAATTTTAAATTATTTTTTAAAATAAAATTTGAATTATTGTGTTATCCTTCAAATAGCCCTTTCAGTTGCCTTTCTCCTTGACATTTTTATAATCTTTCTCTTTGAACATCTTCAATTTTTAATGTTTTGGATTCTTTTAAAAATGTATTTATGGAAATTTTGGCTAGTCTCTTATTATTTTTAACTCGCTAGATATTGCTTTATAGAAAATTTAAACCAATATTAGCTAGTTGATGGTAGAGGTTTGGTTAGATGATATTAGCTCTAGGAGTCTATCTTAAAAGTTGTATAGAAACATCTTAAATTTCTTGAATCATCTCAATCCTACATTCCTATCTAAAGTTACGATGAAAATATTGAACAGTGCTTGGTAGTTACAACAAAATATACCACATATTTCTTCCATAAAATTATCATATTTTGGTTTGATATCAGCTCTAATTGTTTTCTTATGAAATGTAAATATGTCCTGTTAGGATACAAATGCTATACTGTTGTCTTTTTGAAACAAAAACTAATAAAGATCTGTTAATTTGTAGGTGATATGAAATGCAGAAAGTAAAGAACACCAAGATTTTACTTGGTTCGATAACTTCAATGCTATTTGCATCCAAGGTTCCCACAGAGGTGGTTTCAACTAGTGCGAAGAAAATTTGAGCTAGATTACAAAAGTATAAGTGTTCTTCTTAAACACTTACAAAGAGTCTCACACTCTCCTTAGTACTCACAAGTTAGTACTATAGCAACTCTCAATCCTTACTCTTAATTTCCATACTCTCAGATAATTGAATACAATGTAATGAAAATTACAGAAGTTTTTTGTATTGTGTCTTTGTCTTAACTCTGATGCATGCTATCTGTTCCTTTTATATTATGTTGGATAAAGAGGCTTTTAGTAGAGACTTGCATAAATTAGACAAGTGGTATGTGCATCTCACGTGGGTGACTAATCTTGCTTTTGATCTGCGTATCATGTTGTTTGCAACTGTGTTTAGATGCCTTTTGAAGCATGTATTGAGTAGCTTCTGACTTGTGTTTTGAAATGTGAGAGTCACATGGGAGTGTCATAATTTGATTCATTTTGTCTCTATCTGAATGAACCTTCGAGAGCTTCTCTCTCTTTCCCTCTTTTCTGCTTCAGACACTTTCTTCTTCGCACCTTTTGTTCTTTATCTAGCTTCTGTATTTTTTTGTTGCATTTGAGTGTAGCTTAATGGAGAAATTGTGATTATGATCACATTTTTCCTTCCTTCTCTATTAATTTGTACTCAGAACACAGATCTGTGAGTGATTTAGAATCCGAAAACCCTAGTTTTCCCAAATTTGTGAGATCTAACAAATTGACTTCAATTTCATGAGGTTTCACTTATTTGTAAGTAATCCCTATAGTAAGTGAACTTCTTTTGTGTTACCATTTTAGTTCCGAAGTCTGATGGTTCTAAAGTCTAATGGGTTTTTCTCTCCCGTGATTTTTTCTAGGTTAAAGAAGCCTTATGCTATTCTATCTCTCATGAAATGGAGTCGGACATCAACCTGCTTGGATCTTTCATGCAAGATTGGGTCTTTACTCAGGTATAGTGCACTTTGACTGTCAGTGTAAATTATTGTTGTAGCTAGCTAGGTTAGCTTGGATGTAGCATCCTATCATCGATGGGATGGGTACAGTGGTTGTGCATTCATAAGTTGCTATGTTCATGCATTAGTTAGCCTCTATATTTTGATAATTGGTAATTATTGCACTAGCATATGAGTGTACATGCATGTATGACATATTCCCGGT
>JANIPM010000009.1:34594884-34614045 GCA_027478405.1 Erythroxylum cassinoides
CTTGGTTTAATGTTAACCCAATAGTGTTTTGGCCATAACTTCTTCATTTCTGAACCAAATTGAGTGTTTTTGGTGTCATTAGAAACGTAATTCAATGGGGAATAAATGTTCTGAAGAAACCGGTCTGAGACTCCAAATGGAAGTTCTCGAATTATGCTCAGTAAGTTATATGAAATGAGCCCTCCATGCGTTTATGATTCCGAATGTTGGACTTCAGCAACGGGGTCCAACAATGTATACGTTGATGGACCAACTAGCTCACATGAAAGAGCAGATGGACCAGATGGCTCATGTGAATCAACCGATGGCTCAGATGGCTCAGATGAAATAGGAGATGGAGCAGATGGCTTATCTGAGACAAGAGATAGAGCAATTGAAGGGGAGGCTTAGCAGCTCAGAGCACCTGTGATCACCACAACATTAGGTTTGATAGCTATAATGTTTTTATTACAAACATAACTTATGTACACTGTAATGTTTTTATGATTAATTAAGATAATTTTAACTTTATAACATCAATTAACTTTCTGATTAATCAAACTATATATCTATACAGATTAATTTGTAATGCACAGATAATTCATAACTCTTGAAATTATGCATTTATCATAAGATAATAAAATCAAATTTAATGCAAGATTTGTTAAAAAATTTCTTACTTCTAATTACCGACGAAATATATAATATCGTCGAAAAAAGCAATCTAATTTACCAACGGAAACACTAACACTGTCGATAAATTAATTTTTTTGCGATGGTTTTTATATATTCTGTTGATAAATATAAAAACTTTGTGATTGTATTAACTTTGGTTTATTGTCAAAAAACTTCCATCGGTAAACTTTACCGACAGTTTCGTCCGTGACAGAAGCACATACAAAATGATATGTTTTACTGACAGAAGCACATACAAAATGTACGTCGTTAAATCTACCTACGACTGTTTTAACGACGTCCTTTCCTGTTGTTAAATTTCGTCGGTAATTAATTTTATCGATGAAATTCTTCCATTTATTGACGGTTTTGTTCGTTGGTAAAGTACATATTTCTTGTAGTGAAAGTTATCTTGCTTATGGATTGCTATATTTTGATACTACTTATTGCCTATTTAATCATAAGTCATTCAATCAGTAGTCATTAGATGTAGCATGAACTATATGGAGGTAGAGTGTGATCAAGATAGGATTCATCACTCTAAAGTAATTAAGGAGAATATTTCATTGTTCTCGATTAGTATTGATTCAAAGAATCCTTAACCAAGATGGAATGACACTTTGTAAATAGTTTTAAAATGTCATTAATATGAATCTATAGCTAATGACAGAGAACTAATATGATTAGATTCAAAATATAGTAGATATTAATTTCGTGCTCTATATCTAGTCAAAAAATTGTATGATGAAATGATTGAATTATACAAAAAAAATTATACACAGAAAGGTTAGTCAAAATCATTTTGACATTCCTAAATATTTGGGTGATCATAACCAGGGTCATTCTTAATGTTTTATAGGCGTTAGGTCCGGTAAAAAAAATGACCCCATTAAATCGATATTATATAAATATAAGGATGGCAATGGTTGGCCTATGGGCCCAAATTTAGTTATTTTAATTTAATGGGTCGACCTATAAGTCAGGCTTAGTCCCATACTGACCCAAAGTTTGATTGTTCTAAGCAAAACAACATCATTTTATTTAGAAAATTTGGGTCTCGAGCAAGCTTGGACTTGGGTAACCTAAGCCTAGATCCAATTAAAAAAATAATGCTTTATATTTTAAATTTTAAAAAGTTATTTTAAAAAATTGATGGGGCTAGTCCATTGTCATCCCTATATAAATATGTAAACTTTAAAAGCATATTTTTATTATTAAATTTTGATATCCATAAATAAGTGACTAAATTTATAAATCCACATATTGAAATAATTTTTATTGTATTTTGTTAAAATTTTAAGTAAATTTAATATTATGTTAGTTTAAATACATATAAATAAAATAAAAAAGGTTAGATTTTGTAACACTTAAATAATAATATACAAATAAATAATACTTTTTTATAATACAATAACCAAAATAACAAAGTAAATAACTAATTTATTTAATTATATATTTTTTGGTGAGTTATTCTTTTAATGTAATTTATTCGAGGACCTAGAGAGTGCTAAAATGTAAATTAAATAAAGTTTAATTTCATATATAATAAATTTAGAGATTTATTGCACTAAAAAAAGAGTTATAAGGCGATAAACTACAAGTGTTGCAATAAATTATTATTCGATATTCAAATATTTATTAAGCTAAAAATATATTTAAAAAGTTAGAGATTTTATCTTTAAATTATCACTTAGAATTAATAAATTAGAATTGTGAAAATCTTTTATTGCCAATTTTTTAGTTGAATATTTTAGATTTATATGTTGATAAATGAGTATAAAAAAATATACCCAAATACTTCACAAGAATTTATAAACACAAGAAGTTAATTGTAATTTTGAAAGTTAAGGTTAACTTTGTACAAAGAAGCTGAAAAAAAGTCATAAAGATCGGTTAACATTAAAGAAGATTTTTTTCCAGAAAGAAACGTTAAATAAGATTGCTAGAATGTTGAAGAGATTGGGCCACGGCAAGTGATGCCATCATTGTTGAAAAGAGACTTAGCGTCGTGGCACGACAAGAGAGATGTAAAAAGGTTTTGTATATTATTCAAATAAATGAAATTATAAAACTGTAGGAATAAGATTGAGAGGAGCCCTATTGGGACTAATCATAATATGTTAATTATAAATTATTTAATTCAAATATTAAAGATAAATTAAAATAAATGTTAATTTATCTAATTCTAATTATAAAATTTATAGTCATTGTCAATATATTTAAGAATCTAGTGGGTCTTATATAAAGAATAAGTTAAAGAGAACAAAGATATTTTATCAAGTTAAATTTGATTGTGGTTGGGTCGGCCGTGTTGGGTCCGAGCTCAGGCAAAAAGGCCCCGTGGGCCGATCGGTCCATCCTTCAAAGACCAATCTCCTACCTAATGGCTATGTCAAGCCCAGGCCCAGTCCAGGCTCTCCTCAGCCCGTCCACATGAGAGAGAGTCTCATGCAGACGTGAACTCGTAAACCTAGCACATGCACTATATAAGGTATTATTCTACCATAACGAAGGTACGAAGATCATAACCTAGTTTTCTCTGCATTCAGCAGTCTCACCTTCACAAAAAGACTGACTTGATCGTCGGAGGGGCTAATCGGGACATAACTCCCGACGTGCCTTCTTTGTTTTGCAGGTGTCTCCTCGTCGGAATCACCATAGAAGACAGCCAACTCATGGATCCAAATGGCAACGTTCAGTCTCGCCAGAATCCGGCTGAACCAGATTGTAAAGTTTAAAAAATTTTACGATTAAATATGAGATATTTAATAAAGGATCAATATAAGATGTTGAATATTATTTTGGCATAATTGATATTTAATTAGAATTATTTGCAATTCTAATTAAAGTTTAATTAAAATTAAAATTTAATTTTAATTAAATTACTAAAATGTCCAAAATTTATAATAAATAGACTTAAACTGTATGGAGTTATAACTTCTTGCGTAACATTCTATGTAAAAGTTACAAAATTCTCTCATCCTATTTTGTGGATACTATTAAAAGTCAGACACTTGTTTGACTACAATAATAAGATAGATTGGTTTTAGAAATAGTTCGAAAAATACAACAAAATAAAAATAAAGCTTCAAAATAATATACGAATTATAATTTATATTTTATGTGTTAATTGTTTTATAAAAAAAATTAATATTAATTTTTGATAAATCAAAATATGAAAAAAAAAAAATATTTCAGTACTGTATATTAGATTTTGTTTTGTTTTCCTGACGTTTGGATCAAAATCGGAGTTAACGGCATCCCAACATAAGAGAGTGTAGCCACCGTCAAAGACGTCGCAAAAGAAGCTCAAAACGGTGAGAATTGAAGAATAACCGGACTTAAAATGGTGAGTTTTATACCTAATTGTTGGACCGACTTTTCTTCAAAAATAATAATATCAAATTAGCAATAAGTGGGCCTCACTAATATGCAAAAGTTTAAAATAAATTACGTCATATATGATGCAAACTTTAAGTCATAAAGAGTAACCTTTGTCAAATTTTGTTCTTATTAAGATTCGGTTTGAACTTTTTTGTATATATTGAAGTTCAATTTAAATACTCAAAATATTAAAGTTCAGTTTAAATTATGGTGTTTAAAATATAATTTTGATAAAAAAAAAGATGATGTTGGAGTTTGAGATGGGGAATAGATAATTTGCAACCATTTTGGAACACTGATTCATCATCCAAAACCACATGAGACTTGGGATAGCCATTCAAATCTGTCAAGATTTTTGTACGATTCCTGGAAAGGCGAGGCTGATCTTTTTAGGTGACAAATGTATGTATGTACTATGTAGGGCTTCGTGGACTAATGTCGTGCAAGTTCTGTAATAAAAGCCCCACCACGTTGGAAAAGAAAAGGGGTGCAGTACATCACATCCAATGAATTAGGACGTTGACAAGTCTAATGTGTTGCAGAAAAAGACAAAAGCTGAATTCAGTGAAGCTTACAATGTAAGTAACGGTCCTTAATGAAGAGTAATTAGGGAACAGCACACCATAATCCGTTATAGTTCTTCTTCTAATGTAATGGCACCATCAATATTTGAGTGTTTATTAATCCTAAGTGCATTGCGAGTTTCCAAGAATCCTGGAACTCAACCTTTTGATCTTAGGGTTGGAAGTCCTCTAGTGCAAACTCTTTTCCTTGATTTGAGATTCTTTAAAACTAAAAGAGATCCAAGTAGGCAACACACACTTCCCACAGGTAAAACCTTTCCATTAAAAATCGATATTTGTAGTGAATATGGCCAGTAATAATAACCATCCTTTTTAATAAGAATGACAGCTGAAAGGTGTTGAAGGTAAGTATAGGCTCACGTTCTCTTCAGTGTCATTGGCCCCAGTTGAAGTTAATGATCTACTTGATCAATGGCTTCTAAAGCCTTCCCAAAACTCGTTAAAGCATATAAGATTAAACTAAACAGAGTCTAGCAACTGAATCAAGAAGTTTGAACTTTAAGCAGCGGCAAGGCCCCTGTGTCCACCATCAAAAAGGTCCAAACCATCATGTCAATCTCTTAATTATAGGAGGAAAGAAAAATCAACACAACTCTTTCAAGATTCTTCTTATCCTTGTGCAGCAAGAAACGCTAAGAACTTGTCATCCTATACGTGTCCCTGTAAAAAGCCAATGCTTTTAGCGCTTCATTGAGGCTATCTACTTCACCTTTTCTTACTGTTTCGTCACACCGAAGACATGAAAGACATTGGTTGATGTCTGGGCAGCCAAATCACTGAATCTTCAAGACCATCTACAAATCAAGAGCAGACCATGAAACCCAAACAGGATCAGCAAAAAGGACGGCTCTGTGATTACTGTAACGAAGCCACAGCACTTTTTTATTGCAGAGCTGACTCTGCCAAGCTATGCCTTGCCTGCGATCGCGAAGTTCACTCAACAAATCAGCTCTTCTCCAAGCATACACGGGCACAGCTCTGTGACGCCTGTGATGATGCACCAGTTTCAATCTTCTGCGAAACGGAGCGCTGTGTTCTCTGCCAGAATTGTGACTGGGAAAGGCACGGTCTTTCTTCTTCTTCTTCCTTGCACAATAGGAGGCCAATTGAGGGGTTTACAGAGTATCCTTCAGTGAGCGAGTTGGTGACTGTTTTGGGCCTTGAAGAACTTGGCGGCAAAAAAACGCTTCTTTTAGGTGAAAAGGGTGATGGCTTGCTTGGGTCTGAGCAGGATGGGTCGTGCTTAGCTGATGGGTACCCGGATTTGTTAGTTTGGGAGAGTCCTACTGTGGTTAGCCTGGACGAGTTGATAGCTTCAAGTGACTCCGATCACAATTTCCAGGCTTTGGGAGTACCTCCTTTTCCTAAGGCAATCATCTATTTGCTTTTCTTGAGTTTTCATTTGCTTTTGTGTTTTTTAATACTGCTTGTGAACGGAGTTAGCCGTTACCTTTTGATGGAATTGTCAACCTTCTAATGAAAGTTTTAGGCTTTTGTGTTCCTTCACTGAATATATAGGTTTTTCTGGTTTCACATATCCATGTACCTTTTTCTTGCTCAAAATCATGTTTGGGTACTTGGAAATTGGAGGATAAGCTTGTTTCATTTGTTTTGCTTGTTTGTCTCTTCTTTATTTCTTGAATTATCTAGGGTATAGTTTATTTCTTGGGGCCTAAGTATTACTTAAGTTTTCCTATAGGTTATTGTGATTTTGACTTGGCTCAGGCTATCATTCTTGATTCAGAATCGTAATGCTGCTTGTGGGCAACACAAAGAAGAAATAATTCGTCAGCTTCGTGAACTAGCGAGCCTGGAACCTGACTTGAGTTATGAAAATGGAGACTTTCACTGTGTAAATGTTATCCAGTCCCCTGGCAGCACACATCAGTTTAAGGGTTATGAGCACGAGACAAGGCTTACTTCTTTCCCAGACTATGAGGTAAAGCTTCTTTACTTTTCATAACTCCTTCAGGTATAGGGTCTGTAAACTTTTCTATTATTACAATGGAAAATGGGTATTGGATACTAGATCTGCTTGAATCCTCTTCTTGCAAGTTTCTTCCTTCCTTTCTCAATGATCATTGATTTGCTGCTAATAATTTTTTTTTGTGGGTTTTTGAATTATTTCCACTCCTTAACTATGCCCAGATTTGAGATTGGGATCATAATGTGCATTTATTTCTCTCCATTCTTTCTTTCTGTGGTTGCTAGTACCAATGAGATATTTTTAGTGAGTTCCCTGGTTGTGATTAGTTAATCCACACAGTAATCGCTAGTGAACTCGTCATCAAGTTTCTTTATTCAAAATTTTCGTTTTTGAATGATGAGATATGTTCTTCTTCTGGATTACTTAATTCAAGTTCATTGCTAGATGCAGGAAAACGGGTTTCCCTGGTTAAATGATACTGATGAGGCTGTAAACAATACTTGTCTTTCTTCTGCAACACTGAAAACCAACTTGGAGGAAAACTATGCTGTTCCAGACAAACAGTCTGATTTTGGTGGTAGTGCTAGTAATACTAATGATGGTGGCGAAGCACAAACACATCCTTTTATGCATTCAACCTCATTACTACTCCCAAAAGTTGCATCCCATGAAATAAACAGTCAGGAGAGGGACTCTGCAATCTCACGGTACAAGGAGAAGAAGAAAACAAGAAGGTGCGATTTTGCAAATTCACGTTCCTTTAAAAACTACACATTTAAGGGTGAATGACCATATCTTTAATATAATTTACTGGAATTTCCTACATGAATTAGAAAATTTTAACAAAATTTCAGGAGGAAGAAAGAAGATTAGCTGTAAATAGATTCGCAAAGTTCAAACCAAATATGATGGATAAAATTATCAAGTCTGATTGATTGCTATTCTTTAATTGATTTGATAGTGATGAAGTTAATTCTGTTTAAGTTAATCATAGATTCTGAATTGTGCTTGGATAAATGATTTGGTTGGGAAGGTCATAGTGCAAAATTTGCAAGAAATGCTATCAAAATGTTTATCGCATGAAATCATACTATCATATTCGTTATTATCTTCATGGGAATCCTTCTACACTGTGAAGAACTGTTGAGAAGCTTGCTAAGGAACTTCATCCTGGTTCTTCTTATCATACGTGTTATTTCTAAGCTAACATTATTCTTTCAAAACAAAATAACAGATACGATAAGCACATTAGGTATGAATCCAGGAAAGCTAGGGCAGAAGGCAGGACCAGAATCAAGGGACGATTTGCAAAAACAATTCACTAAGAAAAGGTACATGGTTACTTCACGTTTGTCTAAGTTTGAGCAAAAACTGGCTGATTTGAAGATTTTTAGCATGGTAGAACTTTGAATGACTGGATCCCATAATGTTTTGATGCCTGACATATTTACACTTTTCTACTGAACTGTAACAGGATAAACGAAACTACATCAGGTGTAAACTGAGGCACCATAATTGCTGGAAAATTTTTGCTCAGGAGTTGCTGTGACTCTATCATGTGTTGCAGCCCTTGCACACGAGAATTAAAATTGATAGATCAGTGTGTATATATTTAGATCTCCATATATAGTGCTTGTTCGTTGATTAGAAAGACCCAATTTGTTAGTATATATTAGTGTTCAGAGCATAATCTGTTATCTTTGTGTATCTTATGTATTTTCTTATGGCCAAAACATAAATTTAATCTCTGAACTTTAGCTTCTATTCTAATTCAGTCCCCAACAGCCAAGAATCACTCAATGTTATTTAGTTTTGTAGCAGTCAGGTGTTTTTCCAGAAGTTTTTGAGATGAACGCTTGCTTTCAGTTTCATTCATCAGACAGAAATTCTCTTATCAACCAGTAATCTTTTCCCTGAAGTATTTCTTGGCAGTGTTCAAATCTTAGCATGCAACAGGTTTATACTGAGAAAAGCCAACCAGATTGGCCTGCAGCTCACTAGTGGACAGCCAAGACCTATACCTTCAAGTTCAACAAAAGTCCTGCATTTTTCATTACACCAGCCTCCCTTACTATGCTACAAATTGCAGTTCATATCAAAATTTGCTGTTATACGACAGAAGAACAAAGCAACAGATACTGTTTAAGGGTTACTATTAATCAGACGGTGACAGAAATATATGAGAGCAAAAAGGTTCTGTAGCTGAAGGTTTATATGTTTTATTCACTGCATTGCTTGGCAGCCAAACATGACAGAGGAGAAAAATAATTTGTTGATATCAAGTTTAATCGATTTTTAATGTCAAATTAAAGCAAAAAATTTACAAACATCATTTCTTAAAAGATTTGATTTGTTGACCAAGTATTTAGCACATTGTTTGTGTTCATATAACAACTTAAAGAGATGTTTTCAACTCTTCCTCCTCTTAACAGTTGTAAAATTTTAATTTATGTCTTATTACTTTAAATCTATCTTTTGGTAAGAGTTTTGGTTAATAAGTTTATAATTTGATTTTTGATCTTGCAATAAAGCAGTTCAGTTTCACCATTCTTTTGTTCTTTTTTTAAGTGATATAATTTAATCTTAAATTATTGTCTTATCATGAAAAATAGGATTATTTAAAATTGCAATTGCAGTTTGGTTGTCTAAATGAATGTGTTGGCTCGTTTTGCTTCATGGGTAACTCTTTTGAGTTTTTTTTTTCTAAACTAAATCAAGAGAGCCTATTTCATATTAGATCATATGTGCAATTAAAAATTGATCTTAATATGATCATAGATAGAAAAAGTTATACTACTGTGACTATTGTGAAATTAGTGGAGAATTTGGAGCTACCTACTACCAAACACCCTAAACCCTACAACTTACAATAGTTGAATGAGAGTAAGAAGATTAGGGTAACAAAAAAGGTAATTTCTTTTCCATTAGGAGGTACAAGTTTGAGATGATGTGTAACGTGGGATCCATGTAAGTGGGACACATTTTGTTGGGAGGTCTTTAGCAATTCAATAGGAGGGTCATGCGTGACAGGTACAAAAATTGATATTCTTTTATCATGAATGGCAAAGCAGTCGCCCTCACTCCCTTGTCAGGATATTTTTTTTATCGTGAATGGCAACGCAATCGCCCTCACTCCATTGTCATCAAAGCAAGTGCACAAAAATCAGCTCAAAATATACGAGAGTGAGCAAGAGAGAGAGAGAGAAGAAAACGAGAATAAACACCTAGAAAATTTTCAAATACTTTGGACAAAGCCAAAGTAAGAGAAAAACACAAGGAGACAAATCAGAGCTTAGTTTCGAGTATGGGGGTGTAAGAGATGCATTCTTGGTCAAGCACTAGATGCCTTTTCTTATTATAAGAATCTTTCAATTCTTATGAAGTTAATGCTAATGTTAATTTACCTAATAGTATTGTGTCTCTTTTGTAGGAGTTTAAAGATCTTATCAAAGAGGATATGCTAAGTGGATTACCACCTATTCAAGGAATAGTGCATCAAATTAACTTTATTTTGGTTTTACAAATTTCAAAGAAACTAATCTTTGAATAAATACAAAGGAGATATAACGTAATGTATGGTTGCTGTTACCGTTAATGAAGACAAAAGATAAAACAAAAAAATCTTATCCCTCCACCATGTTTGATTGTTGTCCCAAGACTTTTGTCCTTTGTCCCCGGATGACAGAAACAAAAGTTTTTGTTTCTGTTCCTCCGAAAATCGAAGGACAAAAACTTTTGTCCTTGTTTTAGAAAACAAAGCACAGCCTTTGTCCTAAATTACCCCATGTCTGAAGATGTTCATGGATTGGATTATTTTCTTCAATTTTTATTTTGATTTTAGTTTTATGCGATCTGTTTATCACTTCTGATCCTTGTTGTGTTTTCGTCGATTCTGATTTTCCGAAATAGTTTCTGGGTGGCTTTTGATTATGTTTGTTTTTGGGTAAATTGGAAGAAATTACACCCTAAAGTTTTCAGATGGGAAGGAAGAAGCCAGATGTGTGGGACGAGGAGGGTGGTGGCAGGAAGGGCAAGAAGAAGGCCTTGGTGATTGATGATGATGAGTACTCGATTGGGACCGAGGTTTCTGTGGAGAGTGAAGAGAAGGTTGCTCCGATGGTTGCTGTGGGGAAGAAGGTAAAGCAGGGTAATTAGAAAGTGAAAGAGGAGGAGGTGCTGGTGTAGAAGAAAGTGGATGATGAGTTGGTGGAGGCTGTTTTGATTGGGAAAAAGAAGTCCAAGGGGAAGAAGAGTGATGGTGGTTTAGTGTTCTCTGCGTTAGGTTTTGGGTTGTTTAGAGATGAAGAGAATGGTGATGAGGATGATGATGATGGCGGTGGTGGTGGTGGTGGAGAGAAAAATAGTGAGGGAGATTTTGTTATTATTATTAAAGTTATTATTATTATTATTATTATTACTATTATTATTCGATATTAATTTTTAATTGTTATTAATATTATTTGTTAACTTTTTTACTAATACAATTCATTCGTAATAAGATTATCAATGAATTACATATTTCTAATCATATTAAGAAATATGAGTATTTTCGTCATTGACATAATTTTTATGTTCTGTCTACTGCAACCAAACTTATTTATGTTTTTTAGATGGAGACAGTTTTTTCTATTCTGTCAATCACAACCAAATGCCTCACTGTCTCTAATTTTTGTTCTGTTCCGTCTCCAAATTTTTGTTCCGTTCTGTCTCCACATACAGGAGACAGCAACCATACGCAGCGTAAGAGATACAAAAAAAATTTGGAGAAGGGCTATGTAAGGGAGGGTTTGAGCCTATAAATTATTTCTATTTTTCTAATAACAAAGAAAGATGAGACTTGGAGATTTTTTGCACTAGTAACAAAATTATTGTAAAGTATCGACATCTTATTCCTAGATTAAATGATAGGCTAGATGAGTTATTTGGTACTTGTTTATTCTTTAAGGTTGATTTAAAATATAGTAGTTACTATCAAATTAGGATTAGAAAAGAAGATAAGTGGAAAATTGTCTTTAAAACTAAACATGAATTGTATGAGTGGTTAGTAATACCTTTTGTTTAACTAATATACTTATTACTTTCATAAGATTGGTGATCTATACTTTGCGTGAATTTTTAGGCAACTTTGTAGTTTCATACTTTCGTGTTTGCAGTAAGGCTATTGTTGAGCATTTAAAAAAAGGTTCTGCATATGCTTAGTTAAGAAAAATTGTACGCCAATTTGATGAAGTGTACTTTTTACTCTAAACAGGTTATATATTTTATTATAGATGAGGAGAAATAATAGCTATTCGAGAGTGACTAGTACCAAAAACTGGTAGTGATGATAGGAGTCTTTATATGATGACTAGTTTTTATAGGTGATTCATTAAGAACTTTAACACCATGAACTGATATAATGAATAAGGATGTAGGGTTTAAGTGGGATGAAGATGAAGAGAGAGCCTCTCATATACTGATGGAGAAATTATGCTCAACATTGGCCTTACCTTTATCTAATTTTATCAACACCTTTAAAATTAAATGTCATACTTCAAATGTAACAATTGGAGCAATATTGACGCAGGATAGAAGCTTAATGGTCTATTTAATGAGAATCCTAGCAGGACAACCTTAAATTACCCAACTTATGATAGAAAGAAGTATGCATTTACATAATGACGTTACTTATAACCTAAGAAGTTTGCGATACATATAGATCATAAGTCATTGAAATATAATCAAGTTCAAAGTAAGTTAAGTATGAGACATGCCAAGTGGGTAAAGTCCATTGGGACTTTTTCTTGAGTGGTATAGTATTAGTAAGTTAAGGAAAATGTAGTAGTGATGCATTATCCAAGGGATATACATTTTTTAGTGTTGTGCATTCTAAATGGATTAGTTTTCTGCATAATAAAGACTTAAATAATAATGATCTTGAATTTAGTAATGTGTTTAAAGTATGGAAGGTTTCAACTTTTAAAAAGTTCTACATACATAAAGGGCATTTGTTTAGAGAGAACTAATTATATGTGCCTCATAGTTCTTTGAGGGTGTTGTTTTTAAGTTGTATGGAAGAAGTTTGATGGGAAATTTTAGTGTTAAAAAGACTCTATTGGCCATATATGAGGAGAGATATAAAAAGGGTAAGTGAGAGATGTGTTACTTGGTAAGCCAAATCTAGAGTACAATCTCATGGGTTATATACACCGTAGATCCTTTAATGAATTTTATTGTAGGGTTGATCCAGATCTAGGAGTGGTAAAGATTCAATTTTTATAATAGTGAACAAGATTTTTTATGATGTCATATTTTATTGCATGTTAAAAAATTAATGATGCATCCTATATTATTGAATTATTTTTAAGTAGAACATTAAAATGTATGGGATTCTTAGAACTATAGCATTGGATAAAGATGTTAAGTTCTTCAACTACATTAAAAGAGTTTATGAGAAAATAGAGAACTAAGTTATTGTTTTCTACAACTTGTCACCTACTAAGTGATGAACAAATCAAAGTAGTTAATAGGACTTTAGGAGCATTATCATATGTTATTGTTGATAGGAATATTAGGACATGGGAAAATTCATTACGTTTTATTGAACTTACTTTTAACATTATTGCCCATAACATTACAAAATTTTCACTATTTAAGATTATTCATAGAGTTATCCTATTGTCTCTTTTAGATCATGTGCATATCCTTTATGTGAAACCAGTAACTTGGATGGTAAAAGGAAAGTTGATTTAGTGAAGAAGCTTCATAAGAATGCAAACCAAAACATTAAGAATCAACCAAGCTAACAAAGAGAGGAAGATAATGATATTCGAATATGGAGATTGGTGCACTTGCAAAAGAAAAAGTTTTCAAGAAAGAAAAAATCTAAGCTACAACTAAGAAGGGATGGACCATTTTAAGTTGTAGAAAAAGTGGCTAATAATACCCTTAAGATCGGCTTACCAGGTGAATATAAAGTTCATATTACTTTCAATGTTGCTATTTTATCTTCGTTTGTTTTGGTACAACAATATGCTAATTTGAGTACAAAATTTTTTTAATAAAGAGGATTTAATAGGAATCAATCATATGCTATTCATGCATCAAAATTTGTTGTTGATCCTTTAAAGGATATATTAGAAGTCCATTGACACAAAGTATGATAAGAAAGGTCAAAAAAACTTTTAATAACTTTATGTTAGATCTTTATATAAAGAGTGAGATTTGGATATTTTAAGAGGTTGAAATTAGACCCATAATAATGATCCAAGTAAAAGAGTAACCTGAACAATTGTAGGTATATAATGTAACTAGTGTCGAACTTAGGAAATAACTAGCATCGATCCTGCACAAAGTGTTGAAGTGCTAGAAAATATAATATGCTATAAGTTGGAGTCATACTTATGACTGATGCTAGGCCTTTTTTGGATTTGGATACTAGAGTTCCAAAAGCAAATCAACGTAGGAGTTTGACATGTAACCAATATCAAACTCGCTGTTGGTTACATACTAATTGTCCAACAAGCACTAGTTTTAGCTAAGACAAACATTGGTCTTATACTTTAGTTATTATTTTGTGTTTCAAGTTGTATTTCCTTTTATGACTCTAGTTTTACGAGTTTCATACTTATATGAGGATTTATTATGTTTGAAATTGTGAGATTACCTTACAATTGATTCATAAAAGGTACGATTGTAGAGTTTTCTTGCATCTTTTAGAGTGTTATTTCACAAGGTTCTCTTAAAACTTTGATTTTATCTAACTTGCCAATGGTAATCAAAATCTTAGGATCTTATCCCTCTCAGTCTCTTTTGTTTTGGAATGTGGTGATCCATATCATTTTGTTATGTTCGTGTTCATGGTTTTGAATTAATATGTCTTTGATCGAATGGCTCTAAATCTTATTGTATTGACATTGAATTTCATCAGTCATATTAGTAAGGCTAGTAAGAATTATTCTTCTTTTCTTTGCCTCTTTTTTTAGGGAACATGAATTCTCTTTTTCCAATGATTCTCCTTTTGCTCTTATGCCTATAATGCATGTATGAATTCTATCAAGCATGTACTTAATAAATTATTAGATTCTTCTACTAAAGAAACTTTGAACTCATACTTTCTAAGCAAAGTTATAAGAACTTTTTACATAATTCATTCATTAGAGAAGTCCTTCCCAAACAACCTCACCTTGTTTACTATTTCTAACAATTTTTAATGTATTCTTTAATGGTTTATATTTATTTCATTTTTTGAATTTCAAATTCCCTTATCAAGTTGAAAATCTGCATATATTTTATTCTTTTATTTTCTTGATATTCTTCATTAACGTAGTTCTAGATATCCTTTGTTGACAATCCTTGTAAATATAATGTTTGAAACATTAGAGAATAGGTACGCTTTTTCTTTAGACTTCCTAGTCCTCCTCTTTTTGTGAGTTTCAAATTAAGTCACTTTAAGATTCACGAGAAATATGAGACTATCATAATCTTCCTCTATAGCTTCCCAAAGTTTATTACACCAAGATAGACTATCATTCTAACAATTCAGGCTTGATAGTTATCACCATAAAAAATTGCTAGTATAATTTGAGAGAAACATATCTCAATTTCCATCATGTAAAGGTTGTTGTGTTTCTGAATTTGGGCTATTATATTTCTAATTTATGTTTGAATTCATTCATCTCGTAAATCCCTCAAGAAGAAATAGTAAGCATAGAAATGACTCGAAGCCCCTTATAGGCTATCAAACCTGATCTAAAGCTCCTTCTATATGGGTTGAACTCAGACTGAAGTCCATTCAGTCCTGACTCATGTTGCCTAATCCTAAGCTTGATCAAGTTTTGGGCAATCTGAAGTCCGTCTATCCAACATCTAACCCGAATCAACCTGACCCATCAAACTCCCAACTCGTTAAGTTTTCTGTCACTGTTTGTCAATTAAAAGTTAGTCTTGGACAAGCTGTATTAAGGATTTATTCAAACATACAAAGAAGTTAAATAAGTTTATGGTCCCTATCCTAATTCAGTGGTGCACTTAGGATGATTAACTGCTACAAGAACATCAAAAGTCAAGGAGTCGGCAACTCTTGCTTAATGTTAAGAAAGAAAAAGCCTAGAATTTTGAATACTATTATTAGAGAGGGAAGTTGGTAAAGCCAAATGATTTATATTTCACTTAAAAGAAGTTTGATGAGTTGATATAATTCAATCCAAAGATATTGAAAGAAATATATCTCGGAAAAAACGTTTTGACAATAAAAAAAGAAAGACAATTTAGTAGCTGAAAATTTATATATTTTATTCATTGCTTTGTTATTTATATAAAGCTAAAACATAACAGAAAAACAAGTTAACGATTCCTAACATGAATTTATTAAAAAAAATTTGCGGAAAATGTTTCTTAAAGATTTGGTCATATTCAGCACATTTTTCAGCTAGTTTCAGCTCGAGTTCATTGATCTTTTGTGGAGGCTGAGAACGGTCAGCGCCACCAACCAAAGAAAACCAAACGATCCTAGAAGAGACAATGCAAAAGCAGCTGCCATCTGGTGGCAGAAACGATCAAACACATAGCACACCTTGTTCCAATGCACAGGAGAGTTTCCATACCGGTCAAGGACTCCCATTGAGGCTGCAGCTCCGTTGGCTGAGAAGAGCAGCCCCATGACCAAAATGCACCATTTTTTTACTGTTTTTTGTGCACATGGTATAGAGCAATGATCCCACAGCATACGTGCAGACGGTGACATTTGACAGCAGCAGAAACTTAAATAATAGTTAATACACTTTAGTTTCTAATAATTAAAGGTTAAGACTTGGAGGGTTTTAGAGAAGTTAAAACTCCATATTTTCATTCTCTCTTTTCACTTTCAGTCATTGCTTGTCAGCCAGGGTACCTATTTATTTCATCTCCTTTGAGATCAAGACCCATGAAGGAAGAACATGGTAAGTTCAAGTAGTTGGGCTATGAATGATTTTGCAGAAGGTAGTTGACAACTGTAATTGAGCTATAAAGTGCCCCAAGTCATTTGGCATAAGGATAAGCATCAATCATTTAATGCAGTAGCTCTTTCTTGCTTTGTATTCTGATTCATATTGCCATCTTCCACTTTCTTTCCGGGTAAACCATGTAAAAACAGTGGATCTGGGAGTACTTTCATTTAAGTTAGTAGAGCCCACTCCTAGGGGAGTCAAAATCAAGTTTCACATTATTATAACGTAATCATACTTGAACAGTCATTGCGCAATTGAAACCTAACTTTTCCCAGCTTGGAAATTGAATAATGACAAATGAAACAAAACGACGTTCATTGATACGGTACCACTGCAAATTATTTCGGATCTTACTTGTATTCTTACTCCATCAAAACATTTAAACAAAGCAGCATATATGTGTCCATAGTTGCAAATTTCGAACCTAATTTGAAACCCCATCTTAAACTGCAATTGTTATAATGCAAGAGACATGTGTTGTGAAAACTTGGGTTAATTTTCTTTTACCAATAATAACAAATTCACCTCAAGCACTATTACCTAGGTAAATAGAGTGTGAATGATTATACTGAAAAATCACATCAAGTAAATTCTCAAAAAAGACTGGAGGGGTTACAAACAGTCTCACTTAAAACCCAACTTCTTAAGCAAAATTTTCTTACAAATGTAATTTAATAGCAAAATAATTCACTACAACTATGCTCGACAATAACTAATAAAATATAAATAAAGAACACCATAATTTAACGAGGTTAAGCCAATTATACTTACTTCTTCAGACATTACTAAATTGATATTTCACTTATTTTCAGAAAATAATACAAGTGAAATATTACAAAAAGAAATAAGGAATTTTTTGTCTTCAGGAAAGACAATTTTTAGGATATCTAATATAGGTGAAGGAGTCTTCTTTTTATAACTTAAGAAGACTCCTCCATGTTTATATTTCTCTAATATAGGAATATGTCATAACGTTAACAATTCTCCTCCTTGACATATTTCATATCTTCAAATCTCTCACAAAACTTGTGTTGGATCCCGTTTCCGAGACCCAACTTCTTACACTTAACGCTATCACTGCTTAAACTGAACATGATCACTCTTGAAGCGGAATGAAAAACGAAAACCAAAGCGAATGAAACGAAACAAATACGAAGCTAAAAGGATCAAATACAAATGTAGTCAATGATTCAAATTGAACGCAAATGCGGAAACATATACGAAGCGATTTCGAATCGGATTATCCAATAACAAACCAGCGAAATCAAGGCGAAGTAAACACATGATTCGGAAAATGGAATCGAATAAACGGTCGAAATCAAAGTATCGAACAACAGAACTATGAAGTAAATACGGATCGAATCGAAGCAAATAAAAACCGAAATCGACATCCGATACAAATATCTTAATCATAGCGTTGGAAACCCTGGACTATTCCTATCCGAAACGGATCTATGACGGTGTAAATCTTTTTCTTTTCATTTTGTCTTTCTTACTTTCTTTCTTGCTTTCTTAAGCATGCTTTTCATCTATCATACTTGGACTTAGCCTTAAACTTATACTAATCGCAAGTTGCTTTATTCTTCTTGTTCATCATATTATTATTCTTTACCTTAACAATCTCATACTCATATCAATAAGTTCATAAATCCATACATAATTTCACTTATCCCTATATTACCATATAAAATCCGGCAGCATAACGGCTGCACTTAGACATAACCCAAACCTGCACGGTGAAAAACTCACTTCTATAACTTTCAAACAATCACACATACATCATAATCTACCAGACCCTCCGTCCGGGATCTCAGCATAACGCAATCCTATTTCTAATCCCTTTCCAGTCATTGTCATATCAAAAATCATATTCATCACATTCAAACTCATAAACAATTTCCATTAACTCATATACAAATTTCATGCTTCCATCAAACTCAACTAATTGAATTTATAAATCTTCACAATTCATATACAATCATCAAACATGTTCATCCATATCCATATAAATATATTCCAATACATTCATAACTCAATACAATTTGTATACAAATCCAATATACACCGTCCATCATCAAATACATTGCTTATTCCCATAAACCAAGATCTTGAACAATTGCATAATCCAAAAATACATTAGGAATCTAAAATGCTTACATTATTCTAATGGCATTGCAAGCCATACCCCAATACCAATACTCATAAATCAAAATACACAATTTACGAACACATGCACAAATACTGTTATCTTGACGTCTTTCATCCAATCTCCTGCTCGAATACCTGGAGATGGGGATGAAAGGGGGGTGAGCTCGGAAGCTCGTGGATAACATGTTCATGCCTCAAATGATAAGCAAAAACATTTTCAAATCTTACTTTCAGTTGATCAAAAACATCAAAGATTCATTTTCCAAAAGCTTCTTAATTTCCAAATTCTTTCATAAACATTTACAAACTGCTTTCAAAACCATCATCGTTGAAAATCCCAAATTCCTCATTTGTCGAAAATCCAAACTTTTTTTTATTCACATATAAATGCACCACATTTCAAGTAACATCAAATCCTATAACACATCATAATGGTTTGGCAAGTCCAATACACATGATGACTACACAATTCCATAAAATGGCCTTGTGTAGTCGT
>JANIPM010000009.1:34627907-34638389 GCA_027478405.1 Erythroxylum cassinoides
CATTCTACATCTCTTAAGGATTCATTCTAACTCTAAATCATCTCTACATCAATTTATGAATCATTAATCATCACATACACAAAAGCTAGACATTAACATAAACATGTCATCACTCATGACTCATACACATAAATTTCAGGGTCAATTCATCAATCTCAAATTACTATTCATATTAATTTCCTTTACAATACCCATAATGATTAAAGCATAACTTACTTGATTTAATTCCAAGATTCTTTAGCTCTTCAAGATCTCTCTCAACCCTAACTTCCTTCTCTCACATGTGCATCATCATTCAAGGGTGTTAGGGTTGGGTCTTTAGTAAGAAATGAAGAAAATGGAATGGCTAGTGATTGAAGAAAGCAAAGTTCAATTTGTGGCTTGGAGAAGAGAGTGTCGTGAGTGTAATAGAGAGAAAGATGAAGAAAAACAAATGAAGAAGATGAAGAAATGGAGCTAGTGTCATGGGTGACAAGAGAAAGACCATAATTTGGTCTTTTTTTTAATTAATTTCGTGACTTAACATGTGGTATGGTAAGTGACACTTGTCACTTGCCATACGTCACTCTCTCATGGTCTCTTTTTGATCTTTTAATAAGCTAGTCCATTTGCCTCCAATTTCTAATCCAATTGTCTCTCAATTTTCAATGACATATGTCATTAAATCCCAAAGTCCTTTGTCAAAATTTCCATTGCCATTGGACAGTAATTTCTACTACCATTTAATAATTGTTTTGCCACTTGGCAATTTTCCTAGTTAAAATACTCAACAATTTTCAAAAATTTCTCCAAAAATTTACAAAAATTCTAAATCAATTTATACACTCCCCAAATCAATTTTCAACATATAAAACCACATTTCTCAATATACTCATATTTATAAACAATTATACCTGAAAATTGTCAATGAATGCACGTATAATTATTTTCATATGCAAAAATCACAATTCACGTGTGTGTATGTTGACATTATGCATTAGCATAAAATGCACTTTCTAAATCTCTCTTTGATCTCACATGTACCAAATTTTAGAGTTCTAACCCTTAGTATGGGAACAGGATGTTACACTGTTGGCATAGTTGGTCTGGTCGTATCTTTAATTTCTGTCATCTCAACTACAATTTTTATTCAATAGTTGTCAATGCAAAATGCCAATAACCTAAGGAAAAATCTTTTCTAATGTAGAAGATCAGACCACGCTGCAACCACAGAACATATTAAGAAAAAAAACCTTGGCTCTAATACCAATTATTGTGGGAACTCGGGTTAATTTTTACCAATAATAACAATTTCACCTCGAGCACTATTTCTTAGGTGAATAGAATGTGAATGATTGTACTAAAAATCACAAAAGGTAAAATCCCAGTAAAGACTGGAGGGGTCACAAGCAGTCCCACTTAAAACCCAACCTCAAAGACAGAATTTTCCTAGACATGTAATTTAATAGCACAATAATTCACTACAAGTATACCTGACAATAGCTATTAAATAGACAAATAAAGAGCACAGGAATTTAACAAGATTTAATCAATTATGCCTACTTCCTTGAACACTACTAAATTGATATTTCACTTATTTTTAGGAAATAATACAAGTGAAATATTACAAAAGTAGAGAAAGAATTTTTGTCTTAAGGAAAGACAATTTTTAGGATATCTAACATAGGTGAAGGAGTCTTCTTTTTATAACTTAAGAAGACTCCTCCATCTTTATATTTCTTTAGTATGAGAATATTTCATAACATTAACAACATATGCATGCCAATCGCCAAGAAATGAAGTGAATGGGTCAATCCAGTTAAAATGCTTTTTTAGATAAAAGGTTGTGAACTCGGCTCTTTAAAAGAGCAGAGATGTAGAGCAAAACTGGAAGTAAAATCAAAGAGCAAGGTATAGGAAAGCTTACACAAGATAGACATGTATTGCCACTTAGCCTATTTCAAGGGAGGCCAGGTGCTCAAAAGAGTTAAAGAAACATTACTAGTCTCTTTAGCAACTCTTACCACAATAGCAACTGTTAATGTTAAGATCAATCCCAACATGAGCAACATCATCTCCTATGACTTGCCTTTCCCTGCACCATTATACAATACCTTTTCGTCATTGCTCCCAACTTCATTCAAGTTAAAGGTTTTGTGCCCATTTCCATTTCAATTAAGGGGAGGAGAGCTACCTTGAGCACAATATATAAGTGTACGAAGCAAAGATGGTATGTGTTGATATAATTTATATAAATAAAGAGAACTAGAAGTAGATGGTTGTGATTGTAATATTTGGTGATGATATAAATAGAGAGGCTGATCTAGCAATAAAGAAGTTAGTGAACTCCATGGGTCAACTTTTGCATTTGCTGTTGTTTTGCTGAAGAAAATGATTTGGAGTACCTATTTCTTGATAGCTAAATCTACATGCCAATGACATTGCAAGAACAATAGTGTTTCGTGTCAAATTTACTGACCTTAGACACCTTAAAGTTCATTTGCAAGATTGACTTTGTCAACTGAAAATTATAAAATACTATTTTATATTTAAAACTATTTTAATTTTTTCTTATAGTTAATAAGAAAATTTGACAAATATATTTCTTACAATTTCTCTAATAAGTAATTGACTAGAATAATATAAATTCATAAGTAATTTCTAAAATTTAATGCAAATCATTCTTAAAAATGTATATCAATTAAAATTTTAACATTCCATAATAAAATTTTTAACATGGGTAGAGTCTAGAGTCTATTAGTAAGAATTAGATTTGGGTCAACCATTACCAAAATGACTAGAACTAGTCATTTGGATAGTTGACTCTTACCACATATACACCCTTTAACATTTTCATATTTAGTCAATATGAGATATTCTAACACTTCCTCTCAAGTGAAACTAGGACTAGACATCTAGTTGTTACTTGAAATAAATACAATAGTAACCGGATCGGGCTACTAGGATTGGACATCCAAATGGACAATTGAAAAATTAATAATATGGACTAAACCTCCTATGATAACATATTAGAATTTTTAATATGAGTAGAGTGTAGAGTCAAATAACAAGAATTGGGTTTGGGCCAACCATTGCCAAAATGACAAACTAGTCATTTGGATAATTGGCCCTTATCATTTATAAACCTTTTAACATTTCATGTTTAGTCAATATAGGATACTATAACATTCTTCCTCAAAAAATTAAGGCTTGTTTGGTTCTACTAGAAGTATTTTTTTAATATCTTCATCTTCAAATTCAATTGAAAAAATTGTTTGGCTGAGTTTATCATTTTTGTTTTGTTAGTTTTCATAACTTATGAAAATTATATAAAATTTTTCCTTTTATTTTATTTTATCATAATTTGATTAATATTGACTAAATATATACTATTTAATTATTTAATTAACTAGTAGTAAGAATTATGACTTATATAATTTAATTATTTAATTTATTTTAATTTTTATATGGTGAAGTAAATGAAGAAGAGATAAAAAGGAAAAATTAAACAAGTTTTGATGGTTAATACTAGATTGTCTTTAGGTTCTTGAAAAGATTTCTAATCTGGGGTTAAAAATATTTATTAAATGATATTTGAAGGTAGCAATCCTGCAAAGAAGATCTATTCTTTCTAAGCTACAGTTGATAACTATTTTAGGTTATGCTTGGGTTAACAAGTGTCTTAATTCGTTATATTCTCCCCTTAAAGAAATTATCTCTTCATATAATTCTTTTACTAAATGCTTTAAGAATGTTCTTATATTAGGAATTCTAAGCATGAAAAATATTCAAGGCTAGGCCTAGATAATATTTCTAACTTTTTATAAAGTAATATAGTTATTGTTTTAATAATTCTTCTTATTATTCTATTAGTTATAATATCTTGGAATAATTGATTTTTTTGCTATTTTATAATTATATTATTAATTTTTCATTTTCTTCCTCAAAACTAATATGTTCCTTATTTAATGTAATTATGTCTTGCTTTAGTAAAAACTTTGAAAGAAAGAGTAAAGAAATGAATAAAGCATTAAAATTTAAGAATAAAAATAAGAAATTTATTAAAGCATAACCATTAATTGAAATTAATAGAGATTGAAAATAGAATAATTCACTTTATTACATTGTGAAGCATTAAAAAAAAGATGGCTCTATGTGGAGTAGGTTGATGAAGGAGTGTTTTATAAGAATCTACAAGTTTTGGTTATTGTGGAAAGAATATCTTATGTGGTAGTCTTTGGAAATTGGGAGGAGTTGAGTTTTACTATAAAAAGGTTTTATGAAAGAAGGTTTTAGCATAATAAAACATATTTTTAGTAATGTAGGAACTTAAAAGAGGTTTTTATATAGAAGGCTAGGGTTTTAGTATGGAAGGCTAGAAATGAAGAGGATGTATTAGAGTTGTTATTGGGAGTGAGTAAGAGAGTAAGAGAGAGCAATAGAGGAGAAGTCATTTGGAAAAGGGATCAGCCTTCCCCTTATATTTTCCTCCTTTTTTAAAACACAATTTGTAGGCTTTGGCATTTTTTAAACTTTGGTAGGTTTTACAGGGCATCTCTACATATGTCATTCCATTTTTTAACTCCCTAGACTGAGGTTATACTAGATCTAGTTACTTCGTATCTAGGCCCAAATCTACTTTTTTCTCGTTATTTTTTGAGGTAAAAGTTAATTACGATTTTAGTAGCTATTTCATTATTTCAAAATATTCTTCCTTATTTTTTGTTCCAACTAACGGAGTATTTGCTTTAAAATTTTATTGAAAAAAAATTGTGGGGTCTTCAACTTTCTCATTGATGGACCAAGAATTTTGGACTATCCATTCCTCCGTGGCTTATACTGAGGCCTTTTGTACATGGCCAAATTTATCATATCATTTGATTTTGAATATCCTTATTAATATTGAAATATTTAATTATTGACCTTGTATATAGTCATGCCACGACATTAATACCCAAAGGATGGAAAACTTTAACATAATTAGTAAAAATGGAGGACATAAGTCTTCATAGTCTTTGTGTTAGTATTTGTCTTTAAAAATAGAGTATCCTTAGTAAATTTGTTACGAAAATATTTAGAGCATAAATCCACACCGTTTTCACTAGTTGATGAACTAGAAGGGGAAGTTGAATGTAATTCCCATATTAAATAAAAGTAATTATGAGTGACGACTTGCAGTGATTATTGCCAAGTAGGTATTGAACTAAGCTTATTGATAATCATAGTAATTATAGGTAGGACAGTATGAGAGATTGGTTAAAAATCATGCTTTAATATTTTTGACCTTTCATAATTCCTATCCCTATTCAATAGATTATATGACTTTAGTAATTTTGTATATAGAATAGGTAGAGTGGTTTTATTAGGTTCCACAAAATAATGTTTAATTTTGATTGAATCCATCTCTTCTAAAATATGTAAATAACAGATTTGGGACTTTGATAGATCCTATAGCTTATTATGCCACCCCTTAAGAAAGAAAATATTAATTACTTTAGAAGAGTTGATATTATAAAGAAAATTTTCAATTGTTAAAATTGTTTGAAAAGAACCTTTTCCAATAATAAATTTAGAAAGTGGGTTTTATATAAATTCTTTGAAAACTCTTATAATGATTTTTGGCTTTGTAAAATTTCATTTCAAACAAGCTTTGGTTCATGTAGAGTAACTTTTTTATTGCATTTTCAATAATCATTTTTTCTAAAGTATGATTCTGGTGGCTTTCATCAGGGGAGTCTAATAGCTCTAAGATTGTTGACAAGTGGCAGAGTCACTTGTTAATATTGAGATTAGAAGATGAAAATAAAGAAATCACACCCTAATTTTAGGAAGAAATGGGACACTTTTTTTCTTCTTTTAAGACATCTTTCTAAGATTTTACTAATTAGGCAGATAATAGTGCTTTAGATTGAGCTTTAGATAAGCTTTGTGGAATTTTTATAAACGGTCCTTTTGGTGTTTTCGATGTTTTATTTATCAATGTCATGATTAGTATTGTAAGAATTCTCATATTATGAAATCAAAAACAAAATTTGCTTCATCCTTAATAATTTCAATATCAAAACCAAAATACTTAAAATAGCTTACTATCTAGCATAATTTTGTTTTGACACAATATTTGGAATATCTTTTAATAAAACCTCTTTTGTGGAATTGCAATCAATTCGTAGAATAATCTTTTATTTAAAAATCACTTTGAAATTAAATAACGTAGAAAATGATGGAAAGAATTTTTTTAATGGTTAAATAATTATTTTGAGCAGGACATTGGAATCACTTTTATTATCAATGAGTGCTTTAGTATTCCTCCATATCCTTGGTTAGAAGCAACATATTTTACAATTTAATAAGTATTAAGATTAGATAAGTGTAAAATAACAATTGTCTTCATTTAGGACCTACTATGTTTAATTAAGCTATTGTGTTGTTCAATCCATGATGTAGGATTTTTCTTCAATCTATTATGTAAGGGTTTACATATCCAAATAAGCTTTGAATAAATTTCATTATATAGTTTAAGCTTCCTAAAACCTTTGTAGTTGTTTTTTGTTTGATATTTAATTAGGAACTTTATTTATAAATTCTAATGTTCTCTCTATTGGTATTATTATTCTAAGTTGTATATGTCCTAAAAACCTGTTTTTTGTTTGGAAAACATTTATCTACTTTTATATAATACTAAGCCATTTTTCCTAATAATATGTGTATGCATTTTTACATGTTTGACATGTTGTTCTATAGTATTTAAGAATATTAACAAATCATTAACGTTTACTACACAAAATTCATAATAAGGAGAGCATATTTTTCATTCATTATTCTTTGAAACTAAGAGGGAGATTTTTTAAAGGCTAAATGGCATGATACTCCATTCAAATTGCTTGAATGGGATAGTGAAAACAAGTTTATATCTATCTTTAGGATGCATATGAATTTACCAAAATCTTGATTTCCTATTAAATTTTAAGAAAATGTGGGCATTATGAAATCTTTATAGTAAGTCTTTTTTGATATAGAAGTGGATATCTATTCCATTGCAAAGTTTTATTAAAATTTTTGTAGTTTATTACTAATATAGGAATTTCCTTTTCCTATTCAAAATTTTTATTGACATAAATAGTGACACATCTCTAAGGAGACCTAGAAAGAATATCAACCTTTTTTTCTTAATAGGTCATTTTATTTCTTGTTTACAATGAATTTCTAAATATTTATTCATTTTTATAGGTCTAACTTCAGTAGGAACTCATTTTTTATCGAATATTTTGATAAGGTAGATATGCAATACGTTGTTTTCTGTCCCTAAAAAGTAAATTAGCACAAGCTTCTGTTTCAATGTTTTGTTTTAAGGTCCTTATTTTTTTGTCTAATGTGTTCATTTTGTAGTTGCTTTTATATTGTTTTATAATATGACATCTTTTTCAAATAAGTTAATTGTTTTCATTTCACATTTATTATGTTATTAAGGTGGCTTTCATAAATAGAACATGCTTTGTTAAATTTATGTTCCTATTTTTTTTATATTTCTATTAAAAAGGAACACCATTTCTTATTGTTTATTTTTGTTGAAATGTTATTGCAGTTTACTATATATAGGGTAAATAGTTTTATAAAAGTATTTCCTAATATAATTACATGGTATATGTCCTTTAATAAGTGGTGATTTAGTTATGTTTTTAGTCTCATGTTTAGTACATTTTGGTTGTTTAATTGAGATTTTTTATTTTTTATTTAATTCATTTGTACCATGTTTTTAGGTTATAATTCACTTACTTGGAGTAAAAGGAACAAATTGAGAGAAGTTTGGAGGCAATTGGAGCTATTTTGACTAAGTTATGAAGAAGTTGAAAATACACAGTCTTTGGATAAGTTGGTGTCATATCCAATATGCCCGTGATGATGGTAGCACAATTTTTTAGAGTTACACAATTACTAAAAAACCCATTTCTTGTGGACACACCCATGTCCTATACCTGTATCCATATTTTGAGCTTGTGTTTATTTCAAATTTGAGAGTTTCGTGATCTTTAACTAACATTACCACCATACACACTCTTGTGAGTGATCATGTATGAAAGGACCCATCCCCGAGTTCCCCTTCCAGAGTAGAGCCCTCTCGGTGACTTCACAGTAGCCCTCCAATCGATATGTAACTCAACTGAAGGGTTCCTACAAAACCAAGTTGTTAGATTGTTAAAAACCTTTCATACTTTAAAAGTTAAAGTGCGGAAAATAACGGGAATTTTTCTTTTTCTAATCATTTTAGTAAAAATTTTGGCAGCACAATGATTGTGTTTCACAACGATTGTATTTTTCCTTCCCAAAATTATAAAAAAACCTACATAACATAATTTAAAACACTATTAATATTTCATATTCATCTCAACTTCTGAAATGGGACCTTAGGTCTACATCACAAGCAATCACAAACATTTACAAGATCACATTTTTTAACCTTTTCTAAAATAATTTAAAACATATCATATGCGTAGCAAAAATAACACAAGCATAGCAGCACTTGACGATATAACTAATCCTATGGCGAAGTCTCAATTACTGCAGCACTTATATGCATAACTAAGGTAGTTTGTTTAAAAACATAAAAATAAGAGTGAGCTAAACGAGCTCAATGAGCATAATTAGTTTATAAGAAAATTGAAATTTTCATAATAATATAATTGTGATATTCCATACAATCATAAAACTCATGGTAAAACATTTTCCATAATAATTTATTTGTGCATCATCAATCTAATAATAACATAGCAATTTGTAAAACACAATTTCAATTTTTTGAAATACTATTAAACTCATAATATAAAAGTTCCTATTTTTCATTTTCCTTAATCAATAAACAATGGTGACAATAACTTTTCTGAAAACTTTTATATTGAAAATGAGTCAACCATTAGAATTGGTACTATATGTCAAATCACTTTTAAAAATAAATAGTGGCATCATTGTTATTACATGACTTTTCTTACTTCACATAGCCCACCACTAGTTTATTTACCTTACGGTACACTAGGCCTAAAGTCACGAAGTTGGTCTACATCACTTACCTATGATTGGTTAACCACTATTTATGAAACTGGTTTTGCATCGCTTACCTGTAATAAGTCAACGAGCTAGTTCTACATCGTTTATCCGTGACTGGTTAATTACTATTTATAGATTTGGTTCTATATTGCTTACTCATAATAGGTTAACCTCTATAAATATACCAATATAATAACATATATAAAGCCTAGCGGTATACTATAGGGAAAAGCAACTCTTACATTTACAACTAATCTTATTTTCTAAATCAATTATATGATGATTCATAATTAAATGATTTCAATGTAACTCCTAACCATATAAAATTTAATTTTCAAATTAAAATTCATATATTGCTAAAGCATCATTTGCACAAAATTCATCATAAATATTCATTTTATGATAAAATGAAAACCATTTTAATAAACTTAATTTAAAGTACACTTATATGTCATCAATTCTTTTACAGAGGATTTAGTAATATAAAAAAATTAAAATACACTCACAATTTCTGAAACTTATTGCCAAGCACACTCACACATTTAGTGCCTCTCCTTTACCTACATAATGTTGGGACCCGATCCGGGAACCGGATCCCAACCGAAACAAAAGCGAAGACGAAGCGAATACGGAATCGAAAGAAGCGAATCGGAGGAATGAATCAAAAGAAATTCGAATTAACATAGCAAAACGCAAAGCGAATGCAAATCGAAATAATTTATCGAATCGCATCAGAAGGCAACAATCTGAATCGAAGGGACAGAAACATAAACGATCCGAACAGACCAAAACGAATTTCCCGACATCCGTACCTCGTATATATAAAATGATGCACGCTGGATACCTTAAAACTAAACCAAACTCGAAATCCGGTACAAAATTTTTCTTTTCATTTCTTATAGTCAATCTTATACAATCACATTCTTAACAAAACTCATATCACAAGATCCCTCATAATCATGCCATAAATCATAAACCTCATACTTATCTTTCTTTTATCTTACAATTTTGGCAGCATAACGGCTGCACAGAACAAATACCCAAACCTGCAAAGTATTCAAATTACACTTCTATAATTCCCAAACAACAACCAGAAATCATCGGACTCCCCGTCCGGAAACCAATCACATTATCCAATATCCAGAAATACATTCATTCACATTCATACATACACAAATCATTCCTATTTCTCAATTCAATATACAACTCCATAATTCATTTACACAAACCGTAATTCACTTTTACATTCTATATACAAATCCATAAATCAATTTATCATATCTGATATCTGAATCTTGCAACAAATAACTTAAGAGCCAAACATGCAAATATCGAACGAACGTCTGAACCTTCTTTCATCCGATCTCCATCTAGATACCTGGAGGTGGGGATGAAAGGGGGGTGAGCTTATAGCTCGTGGGTAACAGGTTTATAACAAAGCATAAGCAAAACCGTTGAAAAGTT
>JANIPM010000009.1:34826113-34839396 GCA_027478405.1 Erythroxylum cassinoides
TATGAGGTTAGAAAAGAGATGATGAGAAATTAAGTTATGATATAAAGTAACCAAGTGTTCTTGAAGTGTAAGCTTATAAATAAGCTAGACTTATAAAAAGGGCAAAGATTGAAAGGAGAAGTTAGAACGATCATGTACCAATGAAGGATATGAAACGTATATGAATTATGAAATGGAAATGAGCATAAAGTGCTTACCAGAACATATACTCGGGATTGTCTTGGAGCTTGCATTATACGTGGTCCATTATTACAATTGTACAAAAATGAATGTTGTTATGCGTACAACTATTAATGAGTGTGCAATGTGTGTCTTGCATAAATAGGTTGTGCAGGTCAAGTGTCCACATTCTAATATTCCAGAATTGGGAAGCAAATGCTATTTTGGAGCGCACTGTGAGTAGACCTAGATGGTCTTACTTTATTGTTTGTTTTGTTTATGTTATAAACTGATGGTCTTACTTTATTGTTTGTTTTGTTATGTTATAAACTGAGTGATTATGACTAATTATGAATGTGTCTTGATTGTTGAGATTCGGACAATGAAGGTCTGATGAAAGTGCTATATGAATGAATTATTGAAGTGTTAATTGTACGTGAATGTGATTATTAAATGTGCATTTGTATTTGAATATGAATGAAATTGGGGAATTCTCCACTTCAAGGTGGAATACCGGACTTAGGTCCGATGATACGACAAAGTGATTGAATGGGATACGCGAGTGTGAGTAAGGCATTTCATTGCATGAATGCATGAAACATAATGGCAGTTGTGACCAACGTAGCCACCGATCAGAGCTTCAAGCTCAACGTGTGAAAAAGAGCCTCGAGCTCAAAAATGATTCAGAGCCTCAGGCTCAACGTTTAATGAGCCCTACATGGGCAAGTTTAATGAGCCCTATATGGGACAGTTTAATGAGCCCTTTAAGGGACAGTTTAGGCAGTCGGTCACAACAAAGTAACAAAAAGGAAAGTGAGTCTCATGTGCATTACACATAATATGAATGATTAATTGTAATGAATATGAAGTGTTAAAGTGAATGTGAAGTGTAAGAAAAATGTGAAATGTGAGATGTATGTGTTATGTGAATTTTGATTTATGTGATTGGATGAGCCATCGAGGATGGTCACTCATTGAGTTCATAAAAACTCACCCAAAATTTGCAAATATTTTTTAGGACTCAGAAGAATACCCCGTTAGGCCAACGGGAGTATCCCTACAGTATTCAAGTGAAGCATAGAGGTCGGGATCAGTTCGCGTCTACATTGCATGTCTATATTGTTGTATTAAATTGTTTATTCCGCAACTTCCATATCAATTGTATTTGAATTGACTTAAGTGTTTGTAATTGTGAAAGGGCCCGAATGACTATTGAAAATTGTGTTAAGTGAAAAGTATTTGTAAAAGGGCCAAATGGCCATATGGGAATTTTTGTAAATGGCATTGTATGATGGGAAAGGGCTTATGGCCCATTTGATTAGTGATTTCCGCATGTGTGTCTGTAAAGAGAAAAAGAATAGATACCGAATTTTGATTGATCGAGTGCATAGCACACCACTCTCGCGGGGCGCGGTCTCTGATATCACCATCGATATCGAGTTCGGGTCTTGCAGGAGTGGGGTGCTACACTTGCACACAAAGTCATCTTTTCCTTTGACCTTAAACCCTTCCAGCTACTCAATGTATAACTTCTCATCTAAATCACCATGTAAGAAGGCAGTTTTCACAACAAGCTATTTGAGTTCCAGATTCATACTTGCAACAGGACATAAAACATTGTGAATAGACATCATCTTGACTGTCTTCTTACTTTTTGGAAGCTTTACTAACTCATAGTTCTTATTTTTCTTTAACAAATCCATCTCCTCTTGCATAACCTTGAGCTAAGAGTCTTTTTTGTGATTGAGCTTCTCAAAAATTATTTGGCTCCCCCTTTATAATAAATAGGAGATATTCTAAATTAGGTTATCTTATTAAAAGCTTCTTCTCTCTGGATGACCTTTGAAGTTGGACATCTTCCAACTTTTGAGCATGTCACTCTTTCTACTTATGATGCTCATAGACTTCTCCTACGTCATCTACTAGATATGGCTCACCTCTATCAAATTACATCTAATTATTATCATCTTATATTAGCTCATGCTCTTCACTTTCTTCACCTATAGATTGTTCAACAAAATTAAAAAACAAGGGAAGAATTTGCAATACCAAAATATAAATTGCTAGAAGTAATATTGTCTTCTTTGGTGAGATCTACCTCTATCTCATGCTCATAAAAGGCTATATCCCTGCTTTTAAAAACCTTCTTCTTTTTGAAGTCATAGAGCCTATAGCCAAACTCCTCGTCACCATGTTGAACAAATATATAAGAATTAGTTTTCGAATCCAACTTCAATCTTTACTCTTTTGGCACATGTTTGAAAACTTTGCTTCTAAATATCCTCAAATGCACATAAGTCAAATCCTTACCTTTCCATACTCTCTTAGGAATATCAACATCCAAAGGGATTGAAAGACTTTTGTTAGTCGCTAATGTGGTTTGTACTGCCTCACCCCAAAAGGATTTTGGTAGATTAGAAATTTGGAGCATGCATCGAACCTTCTCATCTATGGTTCTATTCATCCTCTCTATAACACCATTATGGTATAGAGTACCCGGTTCTATCTTCTCATGTCTTATACCTTGTCTTGCACAGTAGTGCTCAAACTTATTGGAGGCATACTTGCCTTTATTGTCAATTTGGAGACATTTTTACTTACTCTCCATCTCCCTCTCCACCATAGCATGAAATTTCCTAATGGTCTCAAATACTTGGGTTTTTGTTTTCAATATGAAAACCTAAGGCTTGCTAATAACATCATCAATTATAGTAACGAAGTATTTATTACCACCCAAGGAATCCTCCTCAATGGGACCAAAAATGCCAAAGTGCACTAACTTTGACTTAATCTTTATCCTAGTAAACCCTTTATTGAAAGACACTCGATGCTGCTTTGCAGTCATGAAATGATCACATGGATTGAGAGAAACAATAGTTTTCACAGGGATAAGTGACTTGTTAGCTAGCAAATTTGTTCCCCTTCTCACTAATAGGTCTTAATCTTTGATGGAACAAATTTAAAGAAGTATTGTCCTCAACAACATCTGTTCTCCAACACACACCTTCAAGTGTGTCTTGTATAGAGTGGAACACAATCCACCATGAGCAATTGTTAATGCTTTTTTAGACGGATTCTACTTACTATCCTCAAAACTATACTAGTATCCTTCTTGGTTAAGCATATTTATAGACAAAAAATTGAGGCGCAAGTCAAGAATATGTTGTACTCCTCTCAAGGTCAATATGCACCTAATATTGGTCTTAACTCAGATGTCACCCATAGTGATGATGTTAACAAAGATCTTATTTATCATGTTTACACTTTCACTCCTATAATTGGTGATATATTCCCTCTTTGGAACACAGTGTTAGGAAGCCTACTCACAATCTAAGTGACTAAAGTAGAGATACTCACTGGTTATACAATTCAATGACACCTCATCATATATTCCTAATGATGTTATTGTAGTGTTATAATGTCGTCTCCATCTAGTTAGCTTGCTTATAGTCTCTCTTCCATTTGTAATAGAACTTCTTTAAATGAGCAAATTTAGTGCAATAATAACATATTTTGGTCTCTTTGTCATCTTTAGACTTGCACTTGTTCTTAGACTTGCCTTACCCTTACCCTTTGAACCTCTTTTCTTACTTCTTCCTCTATTCTCTACCAAAAGAGCCTGTTTGTTGACGACACTGGTCTCCTTCTTTTTAATCTCTTGATTAAACATGCTCTCTTTGATCATATCCAAAGAAAGCATACCATCCAAAGCAGTGTTATTGATAGTCCTAATCAAAGTTTCCCAACTATCTAACAAGGAAATAAACAAGAACAAAGCTTATAACTCATCATCAATAATGATCTTCGTTGTGGTTAGCTTGTTGATGATATCCTGAAAGTTGTTGGGATGCTCAGACACTAACTTTCTAGCCTTCAACTTCAAGTTTACAAGTCTCTTGATCAAGGAGGCCTTATTATGAACAGACTTACTCTCATAAAGACCCTCCAATTTTTTTAACATCTCGAAAGGATTAAACTCTTGAGTTGAATATGTTGATATCAATCTACTGTCTAATAGTTCTCAAGATTTTTCACTTCTTATTTTCCCACTATTTATCTATCATCTTCTTCGATTTAGACAGGACATCATCTATTATACTTTTATCCACATCGACTGGATCATAAGAATCTTTGCAATATAGAAGATTTTATATCATAAATCATCAAATTGAGTAGTTGGTCGATGTTAACCACAAAGACATTGTCACTCTCCACACCTAAGACTCTGATACAAGTTGTTAGACTCCAAGCAATAACACTCACAAGATCATACTAGTCAAATAATATACATGACTAAAAGAAAATATTGAACAAATTAATTTAACCGACAAGAAAAATCCAATAAATCAAAAATATAAAAGTTTAAGATTTCGAGCTATTGACTCTAAATAAAAAACATCTTACAAAACAACCACAGTAATCTCTCTTCTAGCTTTAGGATCGAGTAAAAATTGAGACACACACACCAATACTAGTCTCAAATAATCCTAGAAATTAAACTTCATTAAAAATGTAGTTAGATAATGCTATTTTGACTTTAAAACTCTTCTTTTATCAAGTGTTTTTTGTTTCATACAACCTCTATCTTTCAAACTTATCTTTTAATCTCAAAAGGATAAGATTTTATGTCATACACAGTTGCCCACATGACTATGCGTGGTGATCGTGTTCAACTTTTAAGCTTCAAAACTCAATGTCACAGCCATGTCCATCTATAACATGAGCGTGTTTGACTCTACACAAGCATGTTTGTCCTTAAGTATCGTTATTCAACTCAAAACATGATTACAAAAGCATATTCAAAAGCTTATACGTTTATCCACTTATTGGCATGGGCATGTTCAATCCTAGCATGTATTTAAGAAGAAGTTTCAAATCATCAGTTTCTACCTCGATTTCGTTTGATCATTGGTTTTTTTGATTTATGAAGATAGCTAACACCTCCAGAGCCTAAATTTAATAGAATTAGTCTAACAAATATGTTTAAAATAGGACTTGACTCACAACAAGCCAATGCTAATATGCTTGTGTTCTTGATACAACCTTGTTAAGTAGCAATTTCTTTTAAGTTAAAATGGTTTTTGTTACAACTACTGGTTCTTTTGAACATCCGAGATTGGTTGAGCGATCTTCATATTCTTCTGTTCATGTTAAACAAGACTTGCCCTTGCCTGAAGTTCATACTAAAATGCAAGTTTATACTGCTTTTTTGTTATTCCTTGCTTCCTGCTATCTATCTCAACGCATATGCAAGACGAAGTGCAAAAAAAAAGTTACTGCAGTAATGAACGGGAGTACCTGGTACATCATGCCACTTATGACTCTGGTTTACATATGGAAACATGATACATTGAGATTTTGTTGGAATAACAAATATATAACATTCTGAAGGACAAAATCGACGAATACCATGAGGGGTTTGGAAGATGAGAGTACCTCCTTATTTACTAGCTCGGACGATATATTTTTTCTTCAAAAGAAAATCCTACAAGTACTGGGAATCCAAGAAGATAGCGCCACAATCCTAAGTATTCTGATGCATTAACACGCCTTATGGAATTCTCTACACACCACAAAGCGCCGTGGAGGTCGAGTACAAGTGGTCATGAGAACAATAGCAATGACCAGAGCCAAGAAAAGTTTCATCAAATGCGTACTGTCCTCTTCCAATTCAGAGCAGCAGACTTTCCCCATACCCTTGTTCTTCGCCTTCTTCCTAAAGGAAAAATGGAATGATATGCAGAGGAAATGTAGATTAGCTCTTAGATCAAGTCAAGTAAGAATATGAATATATTAAGCGTCCCTTTCGTTGATGAACTCGTAAGTTTACAGGTCCATGTGAGGTTACGTGGAAAAGGATGCATAGACAAATGTGTCGACATCAAGTGAAAGTGAAATCATCAATCTTATGGCTAGGGGTTAAGCTTCCTATTATTATTAGACTACTTTAAATTTCACTCGTTCATTGAATTGTTGCTGTTATTTGGTCTTGTAATGTATTCAAGGGTTAAGAACTAATTAATAGATATTTTCTTTGCATGTAAAGTAGTTACATTAGCAGACGTAAACATGCATAGCGTACTATCTTGGCATTCACAATGAACGGACTTACTTGGTTACTTTACTCTGCTACAAAGATCATTTTTCATTTTTTTCAAGGGTGATGGTCACTGTTGGGTTACACTTAAATCTCACTTTTCGCTTATGACACCTTGACGAACTCCATCACCAAGTTGAGGCTTTAAAATGGTATTAGGGTAAAGGAATGGCTCAGAGAATGGAGCGGCACCAAAAATGATTTGTTGTCAATTGTATTGATTTAGAGCTACAATGATTGATTCCCTGGTCCAATGCCACTTGGGCTTGCCTCGTGTCTCTGATTCGTCATAGATTATACTGTGCAAAGACGGACAACTGTTTATAAAATAGAACACAAACAGCATTAATGTGTGACTGTTGTCCCACGATAAGGTGAAACAGTAGAAGAACAGAGATGAAATCCGCAGCTACAGTAGTTGCAGATATCTATATAGACATATGTAATGAATCATAAATGCATCAAACGTTAGACCATTATGGATTATTATCGATTAAACCCACCTAGCACCAGACACACGTCTTTGCCTTTTATCTATAAAATGTTATTCTTTTATTAATATACGCAGTACATCATATGGCTGATCTTACCAGAGAATGAGGGGCTTTTCGCTATATCTGAGAAAATTGGTAGATGTTACGGGACGATGAGTAGAGTAGGAAAGAAAGGCTTCAGAAGAAGCAACAAGCTGTGGACTTTAACCAATGTTACCAAATCTATCACGTGGCACAACAGTCGAGGCTCATAAATTTGACACAAACAATTTTTAAAAAAAAGCCAGAATCGGCCATGGCCCATCCAGCCATCCAGAGGAACTCTTTTCTCTTTATCTATTGTTTCCCAATTTTCCCAGGCCCTGGCTCCCTTAGTGTGCAGCTAATCTTGGTTTCAAGGATTGTTTCGTCACCTAGTATCTGGTGAAAATATTCTGCATCACCAACGAGGAATGGAACTAGTAATGATGGTAAAGTTCAAGATTCCATCCATGGACATAGAAACACCAACTTAGACCCAAGCATCTTTTTGAACCTTTAAGGCAGGAATCTTGCTTATGGCTCACCAGGAAAACGTTTCATGACTTTAGGCTTTACCTGTATAATAAAGTCAAATCCAAATGATTATGCGTAGAAGTAAAGACCACTTTGACATCATAGAGGTGAGCTACTCAAGTCAGTACACTAGTCAAAAAGATTTAAGGTGAAAAGCAGGCAAGCAACAAGTTGCCCAAATGTTTCCGTCTCAATAAATTCTAAAAAGCCAGGAAATCTATAAATTGTATACACCAATTGTACCCGATTCAATAACAACTCTTCCTGATACAAGCTAAAACCACGAAAAGTTTCGACTTTTTATTGACCACCAACGTGGTAACCAATAGCTCAGCCAAGATTAAAATAGATGGCAAACGAGCACTCAAGCACCTTCCAAACTTTGTCCAATCAGGGCTGCAATTGAGCCAGGCTACACAAAAAGGAGATGGTAAGCAGTGAGGACATATAGAGAATGTACCTTCTGAATCCATCTACCAGAGTGAGGTAAAATATCAATAAGTAGGCACACAGTGCATCAAGTTTGTTGCTGATGAATGAATGCATAGGACCTGTTAGGATTTCCGGAGTGCAGAATCTTCATCCATCGTCCAAACAAAACCAGGCATGTCAAACCTAGTCCCTGCAACTGTCCTATATATGTACAGCTTCTCAACCTGGGAGCTTTCCGGTTTCGATTCTGGAGGTTCCCTCTCGTCAATAACTTCAACATTGAGTCTGGGCATCTTCTGTCCTAACAATTTACATGCTCCAAAACTCACTGAGCAAGAAGACATCCAAAGGGATCGCATTGTCTCCAGCTTTGTAGCATTGGCCAAGAGAGCCTTGTCCCCAAAGGGACAATCCCTGATCTCCAGCTTACGAAGACTTTCACAACCAGACATCACATGATGGAGCCCGAGATCACTGTCTCCGGCAAAAGCCACAGACAGCATCTCTAGTTTCTTGGCATGAGTTCCAATATACTCAAATACACGATCTGTAAGGAGACCTGAGAGGGAAAGGCGCCGGAGCTCTTTGCAATGCTCTACAATGGCTCCAAAACCTACATCTAAGGGATGTAGCGTGACATAGTCAGGAGTCCGTGGCTCAATAATGCAAAGACGAAAGCGAGTCATGTTCGGACGATTCCTGGCAATTGTAACTAAGGCAGCATTAGTCATTTGACGGCAAAAGTACAGGACAGATTGGAGATTAGGGCACCGGTGAGAAACAGCAACAAGGCCTCGTTCTGTCAAAGATACGTTCGGCTCTGCCCCAAGGTCAGATGGGAATACCCTCAATTCTTGCAGGTCCTTGCAGACTTCTCCAAGAGATTCCAGTCCACTATCTTCAATACAATCCAATACCTGCAAAAGCAACCTTTATAAACTTAAGAGAAGACAATAAGATGTGTTTGAAACCATCTTAACAACGTTCTTAATAGCATATAAAGGTGGTACACCTCAGATGATTTACTGAAAAAAATTTCAGGCACAATAACAAGATAGGAAGAGACAACTTGTCAAATTAATTTGCATTTGTTTTCTGTTATAACTTCAAAGTGTAAAAATTACCCATAGTCGCTGCAAACTCTGGCATTGAGAAACAAGCTTAGAGAGATCAGGGTTTTGGATAGTCGCATAACTCAAGTTCAAAGAAGTTATACGAGAACAAATAGGGTAAAGCACTGGAAGGTAACTGGGAACTACATCCCAGAACCCAGAGAGGCTCTTCAGTTCCGAACAACCAGTCAAAGCTCCAGAGAGGTTTGAAAACACATCAGGTCGCAACTCAGCTGAGTAGGCACCCGTTCCCAATTCTACAAGCTGGGGTGCTCGTCGAAGGAGGTCAGCAAGCCTGTCGAGGGGCACGGCTCGATTCAGCCGAAGAGTTCTCAGATTGGGACATCGACCCACAAGGCGCTCCAGGGCTGAGAAACTCACTTCAGACAGTAAACAAGAGATGTTAAGAGAAACCAGTGACGTGAAGGTGTCAGGAAAATGGCTCAACCAATGCCCACTTGTATCTTCCACATCACTTTCTCGCAAATCCAGCTCTCTCAGATTCCTGCAGACAATTAAGCAAATTCAAAAATGAGCAAACAAAGAAACTTACTCAAAGAAAACCGCATGAGAGATTTGCAGTGACAATAAAAATTTAGCCATTTATCTCAAGAATAGAAAGAAAGAAAATAAATTGCGATTTGTTTGCAAAAATAAAGAAGAACTTAAGATCACTACTAGGTAAGGAATCTAAAGCTAGCATCTTAATTATGTACCAAAACCAGTTGCTTTCCTACGGCAAAACATGACTTCCTCAACTACGAATGCCAAATTAGTGATTAGTGACACCAACAAGAATGCGACAACCCAATACCAAAATTTATATCACATTAGCAAGATTGTCAACACTCGATGACAAAATCGTAGAAAGCAATAGCTTCCAGACGCTTTTTACTGTAGCCAGATGAAGTATTAGTTGAAATGTCCAAACAAAACCACAATGTAGGCGTAGAACAACGCACGCAATGATAAAAATGTTATATAAGAAGAAGCGAATTGGGCTATCTTGACTAGGTTGCCGTGGATCTAACGTAAACAAGGAGACGGCAGAAATAGAAGGCAACCAAATCAAGAAACTAGCATACGTATTTGCTAATTTGAACACAGATACCATAAATAGAAACTAAAACCAAGTATCTGACAAATAGCCGAAATTCAAGGGGAAGAGAAGATACCTAAAGAGCAAAGCAAGAACAACAACAACAACACAACGCCCGGTATAAAGAGCAAAGCAAGAAAAAAACTAGAAATAGATCCTCAGAGCCACAACAAAATAAGAACTTGAACATGGAAGCCAACCCAAAAATAGATCTTGCCATGTACATTCAACATAATCACCCACTTACAGAACCATGCATCAACTCGACAAGTGAAAACAAAACACAAAATCCCATTTTAAGATGTAACGTAAGCACAGTGAAACCAAGCAAATCATCAAAAGCGTCACCATTTTTAACCTCCGCTAATAACTAACTCTTCCGAACTATTCAGTCCGACTTCGCTGCTACTCCAAAACCAAGAGAACAACTGAAGAGACCAAACTATTTCATCTCATTACACTTCCTCAAACTCCCTCTACCAACCAAACAATCTTAACACAACAAACCCACAAAACGAAACAAAAGAAAAATGCTTTCTAACAAACAAACCTGCAATTAGCAGCAATGGCGGTGAGCCCAGCAGTAGAGAATCCTTCACAAGAAGAGAGCACCAAAACCTTGAAATTCTTAAACGACTTAGCAATTAATTCCAAGGCCTCATCACTAACCACCATTCTCTTCAATCTGATCTCTTCAAGCCACGGGTATGTCGTCGCCATAGCCGCGATCCACGGGTATACATAACCACCCCAACCGTCGGGGACCAGGCTGAAGTCAGCGAAATGAGGCTTCCCTTTGAGCTCCACCGACCTGACGTCAGGGAACCTCTTAACCACCGTCGCCGGACTCACCGCATAGCAGTTCCCGACAAAAATCCTCCGACGACACCACCTCTCCACCTCGTACCACGACTTGCACACCACTGAAATCGCGTTCCTGTCTTTGTCGTTCTGTATAAACGAGAACACATGCTCTAAAACTTCCTCAGGGAACGAGGTCGCCATTCTCAACATCAATGCCTAGCGAACGTCGTTTCGTGGTGTGTTCAAACTTTGAATAAGAGATAACCCACGACACAGAACTACTTCGATTTTTGTTGTCGCGTTAGATCTGAGAAGACATGAACTTAGTTTGGAGATAAATGTGCCGTCTTTAGAGAGAGATAGCTCGAAAGAGAGAGAGACTAAGCAACCTGTTGAGATAGGGAAATTATTGACATATTAAGGATAGGGGGGAGTTTTTATCCAGTGACGCGCAGAGCTTTATTTTGAGAGGTAGGATTGTGACACGTGGGTAGGTTTCGTCTTGGCCGTTGGATAGCGGTTGCAGAAGAGGATCTTATCCACTGTCGACGAACCTGAGCCGTAGAAACGGGCGCCAGGAGTGGAGCCACTGTCCTACGTGGCGATATTTTTCTATTTCTCCTTCGGTGATTTTCTGTTCTAATTTATGGGGATGAGGGCGTGATAAACCGCGACGATGCGCAGGAGGAGGCAGGTTATGTTTGGTGTTAAACGGCTTGATCTCAAGGATCGAAAATCGAGATGAGTAATGATCAGACATGAAGCATTAGTTATGATGACATCATGACCGTTCAATCATATTTGGCTCGCTGGTTCGTTATGGCTGGCTACAGGTTTCTCCACTATCATCGCTGAGTGTGAGACAAAGTACCAGAATAATTTACTGGATTCCGACGGCCCTGATCTAATCTCTCAATAAGTTGGTCTAGGCAGTGATCATGTAAAGTACTCCCTCCGTTTCATAATAAAAGTCGTTTTAGAAAAATAAACGATTATTAAGAAAACTAATAAAATTATAGATATATCCTTATTAAATATGCACCTTGGTAATTTGCAATAATTAGCATGTGAGAGAAATTGTCTTGAAATTGTGATTATATAATTAAGATTAGAGAGAAATGAAAGGTTAATTTTGGAAGAAAAGTTATAAACATGCATACAAAGTCAACAATGACACTTATTTTGAATAATTAAAATGTTTCTAAAACGACTTTTATTATGAAACGGAGGGAGTAGTAAGTTTTAAGGAATCAATGAATAATGTGCGTTGCCAGCAACAAAATCATTGCCTCTTTCTTTGTAAACTTCCATGTAGTTGCCAAGACCAAATAATCAGAAACACAAGTATCGCAACTCCAATAAATGTCCAAAAGAACATACAGGCATGGGATTAGGATACAGACTTGAATCAGCTAGTGGTATAAACTTCTTACCATACCGGTTGAAAACCGATACCGGTACTTGTACAAAAGTATCAATCAAAAATTTCGGCCAGTATCGACCGTTTTCGGTCGGTACCGGCCAGTACCCTAAAAATCGAAAAATTCCGAGTGATTCCGATAATTGTAATTTTTCTAGGGACCTAGCTGCAAATAAAAAAAAACTTACCCTAAAAATCTACCCCCCCAACCTTCAACCTCCATCCAGCAGCTCACTCTCTTCTCTCTTCTCGCTGTCGCTGTGCCGTCCATTCTGCCGCCCTCTGCCGCCTAATCCTTGCCGTCCGTCTCTCTCCCACCGCGTCACTGCCCCTCCCTGGTCTGGATCTGGACTCCGGTGGTCTCCTCGAGCCTTCCTCTTCTTGTCCGTCCTTCTGTCGAGTCTTCGGTTTTCTCCCTCACGTCGTCGGTCCTCCACGCCAGCTTCAGCCTTCTCGTTTGTCTTCCTCAACTCTTCGACGCACCAGACAACGGGAAGACCACCTCCGGAGCACACGACCCGACGTCGACCCGAATTGGCTCCGAAGACCCGATTATTTTTGGGGTGTATGTTTTTTATTTTTCTTCCATTTTCATGCATTTTGAAAATGATTGCTTCTAATTGTGTTGGTTGTTAGATTTGGAAAAAAATTTTGGAAGTGAGTTTCAGTTGAATTGGGGAAAAATTTAGAATTGGATGTGGATGTTTCGATTGGATGTTGATTTCAGTTGGAACTTGGAAATGGAAATTTGGATGTTGATTTTGATTGTGTTTTGTCATTTGCCAATGGTATGAATTGTGAGTTATGAAATTAAATTGGACCGAAATTGGGGATTTGCAATTAGAGTTTGGAATTGAATTTTGGCATTTTGCATTTTGTAAATGGAAAGTAAATTGGAAATTAAATTCAAAATGGTTGTCATTTGTGAATTGTGAGTTATGAAATTGAATTGAACCGAAATTGGGGATTTGCAATTAGAGTTTGTAATTGGATTTTGGCATTTTGCATTTTGTAATTGGAAAGTGGATTGGAAATTAAATTTGAAATGGTGATTTATTGATTATTGAATGGTGGAAATTGGCTTGTGATTTATTATGGTATTAATATTGAA